>VZTG01003434.1:224845-247518 GCA_013397845.1 Melanocharis versteri | reverse complement strand
CCTTCCCTCCCGCCCCGCCTGACATGGCGGCGCCCCCCCTTCTCCCACAAGCGCCCGCGCGCCCTTCTCTCCCACCGCCCCCCTCATGGCGTCAGCCCTCCCGGCGAGCGGGGCAGCGCCGGGCTGGAGGCTGGATGCTCTGAGGGAAGTGAGGCGTTGCGGTGCATCCCCGAGGCTGCCAGGGCGGGCCGTGCTAAGCCTCGCTAAGATTTGCATCGTCTGCCTCAAGTGGGTTTCAGTGGAGAGCAGAAGCCGGCGTTTCCTCACGGCGCCCTCGGTGACACTGGGGTGGTTCTGCTCCAGAAGGAGCACCGCTGCTGATGCTCTTGGCGCTGGTTTGATCTTCTGTAGTGGGAAGAACTTCGGGGTTGTGGTGACTGTAGGACTCGTGAAACTGATGCCTCCGTCTCAGCTGAACACCTCTGGGAAAATCTTCCACTCCTTTTAAAAAAGACATTGGGATGCTGGAGTGTGTCCAGCAAAGGGCAGCAAGGCTCGTGAAAGGTCTAGAATACATGTTTTGTGAGGAATGGCTGAGGGACCTGGGTTATTTTAGTTTCAAGAAGAGGAGGCTCAGGAGGAACATCATTGCTCTTACAAGTACATGACAGGAGGGTGTAGTGAGGTGGGGACCAGTCTCTTCTACTGTGCCTGCAGTGAGAAGGACAAGAGGAAATGTCCTCAAATGGGACAGGGGAGATTCCAATTGGATATTGGACCAAAAAAATTTCACTGTTATGGTGGCCAGGCATTGGAATAGGTTGCCCAGGTAGATAGTGGAGTCACCACCCCTGGAGATGTTCAAGAGGCTGTGGATGAGGATGTGGCACTGGGCAATGTGGTTTAGTGATTATGGGGGCAGTGCTGGGTGGATGGTTGGACTGGATAATCTTGAAGGGCTCTTCCAAGAATGACTCTGTGAAATGCACATGAAAATCTCTGCAGTGTGCAGCGGCTCATGGAACAAGTCACACAGAGAAATGGGCTGAAGGACGAGTTCTGTGGTGAAGATTGCTCCCCCACTTAGAGCTCAGTGTGTGTTGCTGATATATTTCAACACCCTTGTCTTTGTTCCGCATGGAACTAAGTGAAGATCCCTGCTCTTACACAGGTTTACACATGAAAAGTAAGACTTCGGTGAGAACTCAGTGACACTTGTAACAAGAACTATTCCTTTGCAGCTTCCAATTTCATTCCCACTCTCGCTAGAGAGGAAGAAACAGCCACAGTATTTTCTTCATATTACGTTCCACTACTTAGAAGTTAAGCCCAGAAAGGAGAGATGGAAGGAATTGAGGTCTAAGATAGAAGAACAGAAAGAAAAAGAAGAAGAAAAAACCATAAAACAAAAATGCCAAAGCAAAAAAACCCACCCCAAAACATTAAGTACAAATACAGCAAAGCATTAAAATGTACATTGTAGATCATCAGGGAATAGTGACTACCTAACTTTATGAAAGAGTTATATTGTGGTGCATTATCACCTGAGCTCCACATAGAATAGAACAGCATCATTCAGTTGGAGGGGACCTGCAATGACCACCTAGTCCCTGCAGTATGTACAGGGTATGAATAATAACCTAATAGAAACACACAGAGGTATAGTGGTAAATCCAAATATGCAGCCTCACCTAAGTGGTAATATTTAAAATATTCAAGGAAAGCAGAGCTTCTGTATGTTTGCCCTCACGTACAACACTGAACAAGTCTACAAAATGGCAGATGTGAGAAAAAGAGTCGGGTGAGAAAGCAAGACTCCTAAGAATAAGCAGGAAGTCGGAAGAGGAATCAAAGCTAATGCTGTTGTCAAAGAGGCAGAAGAACAGGAAGAGTCACAGAAGCCCACAAGAAACAAAACAAAGTTAGGGGAACATGGATAGTCTGCAGACTGCAAATACAGAGAATCACTGTTGGATTTGAAAAGCTGAGGGAAATAAAGTATCCTTACTGAATTCCACTCTCTCATTGCTACTGTACCCAGATCGAGCTGGCCAGCAAAACCCAGTTTTGATACCAGTATTTCAGAGAAGCAGTTTCTTGCATTCATCTCCATTTAAAACTTTTCTCTGGCAATTTTATATTAATTGTTTAATTAACCACATTTTAGTTTTGACAGGCAATACAACCTAACTATAACAATGTGAAATATGTGTTTGCACAGTAATACGAAAGGAGAAAAAAAGATTGAAGGGCATTCCTTTATACGAACTACATTTTAAAGAGTTATGCCACAGGTTCAGAGTATTCTCATGAATATGCAAGAGATTTAATTAAAAATAGTACATGCCCTAATTACATAATTATGCAAGAGAACTGATTCAAAGGAACCACTCCTGCCTTTTGAATAAACAATATTCATTGCTTTCTTCCTATCACACATTTGCTTTAAAAGATTTCCTGCAATTAGCTGCTTACCCCAGGGATGTGAGCATCTCTGAACAAAGCAACTACTCCAGCTATGACCCTGATTCATAATATGCTGGCTAATCAAGTATATGCATCCTGGCAATTTCCCACATAAACAGCACACACTATAAGCTCCCTCCTGCAGGAAGGTTGATTAGCTGAATGGAGCTAAAGTGCAGTGTTACTCCTCTCTGTTTATGGCACACAGCAGAAGAGAGACACAGGAGAGACTTGGTGAACACAATTTTTCCTCAAGCTACTGCCTGACCTGAAATATCCGAAGAGTTCCTCTTCATTTGGATCTTGTTTTTCCTGTCTCATCTACAAGAGAATTATCCAGGTTCATCTAGCAGTAAAAACTATTCACTGTCCACATTTCCATTTTCTCTTAAGGAACTAGTTATGCTGCATGCCCTGATTTTTGGATTAAATTATCGAGACATGCTGTCTCTAGTATATTACAGTATCACAGAATCAGTTAGGTTGGAAAAGACCTCTGAGATCATCAAGTCCAACCTATGACCACACACCACCATGTCAACTAGACCACGGCACTAAGTGGCATGTCCAGTCTGCTTAAACACTTCCAAGGATGGTGATTCCTGCAATCCGTTGTCTATCACCAGCAAGGTCACCATGGTTTTCTGCAGACATCTGAGTGCATACCAAAACAAAACCTCAAAACACATTTATATATTATGCTGGATTCTTTAGTCTCAATATACCAATTTCCCTCTGCTTCTGGAAGAGAGAGGGAGGTTTGTAATTCACAGTGGGAGAGAAAACAGCAAACACTTCAACTAATACAGGACAAAGCTCTTGAGTTTTTGAAGTCCAACAGTGTGAGAAATACACACAGCAGACTGAGGTCAGCTTAACTAACATCCACAAATGGGGCAAGCCTCTAAAAAAATTCAGGTTCACTTCATTTAAGAAGTGTGGGTCATTTTATTTTAGCATTGTACTAAAAAAATACATCCTTCTGTCTTAGAGGACCTTCCTAACAAAAGATAATTTTATTTTTTTCCAATCTAATCTTACAGTCTATAAAATCTATGACTTCATTTTAGAAATATGGGCCACAATAAAGTACTACATTGGAATAATTTCAACTGCTGCTACAGTGCTGTTTAAAAGCATCCTGGCAATAATAAATATTGAAAGGCCAGATTCAGCAACCTGTCTGGCTTTTCATCACAACCACTTGACAGTTGCATATGCTTTTAGTTTGTATTTCCTACAAGAATGTCCTTTATGGAAAAGAGGAAACATAAAAACCAGTGTTCAAGACTCAGAAGTGTCAAGTACACAGTCCCAGGCACAATTTGAGCCCAACTCTTTTGTTCGTATGTGCAATTACTGCATGCAGAGCTACCTTTTAATCAGGGAGTTCAGACACTTTGGGGTAAAAGGACTGTGTTTTGCTTTGCTTGACTCATTGTCAAATGCCTGAACTTACCATTGGGAACCCACTGTCAGGCAAGGCATTGATTCTAAGTAAAATAAACACTGATCGTGATCCTGCTTCCCAAGTCAATAAGCTTTATTTACATGCAAGTGAATTCTCCTTTTTCAGAGTCACAAGGATTTCTAGGAAGCTGTAACAAATGAAAGCCAGTTTGCTTTTCCCTGCTGTTTTCTATCCACCGAGAAATAACAAGGAAATAAAGCATGCAGTGTTAATTCAACTCTTAACAGTTAATTTCTCTTATATTTTTTTAAAACAGAGCGGGATGCTTGCACTGGATATTAACATTTTGTTAACAAGATATTTTTTCATCTCTGTTATTACAGAGCTGTGCTGCTGCTAAAGAACGTAACATACTGACTGAAAGGTTTAAGCAGCACGTTCAGTTAGCTTTAAAACAGTTCTGTTATGAAAAACAGACTTCTAAACCTCAGGCAATACAGTTAAAATAACCACTGGAAAGCTAGAGAATTTGCATGTCAATATTAATGCGAACATAGAGAAAAATATTAGACAATTTCAGCAACACAGCTATATTTATATATCCCAATTTCCACTGTTACCTTCAAAGCAGTAAGTGATCAAGGAGCTAAGGATTGCACCCTTTGACAAGTTCTAATACTCTATGCTATATGAGTTTACAGACACTGTCAGTAATTTCCAAGATCCTACTTCTAAACATCAAAATTCTAAACAGGTTAAGGGTTCACAGAGGGAGCTTGTGATGGTAATTAGACTTGTGTTTTTACTCCTTGCATTCAAGGAATAGGTTGCCACCTCTACAAGGGAATGTTTACACCACTACATACTCACTATGCTCCACCAGCAGTTTCTGTTCTGTCTTCTGACACCTCTCATTTCATTGAAAGATGAAACAACTTTCTTCCTCGCTTGTTTCCATGTTCTGTAGTCAGCTGATTGTTGACCACCAGCACCTTTCTAGCCTGGAAATACTCTTTTCTCCATATTCACTCTGCATGACTTCTAGTGCTTATGCATGAAGAAAGATAACATTCCATTTATGCTCCTCCTTTCCTTCCTCCATACCTTCACTTCTCAGTGAGTTTATTCTCTCCTGGAGTTTCGGTTGCTCATTCAAGGTTATGCGGATTATTAATCTCTGCATATGAGTCACAGGAAGTTACATTTATTTCTGTATTCACCTACCTCAGCCACTGAACCATTGCAGAAGTGTATTAGATCCTCCAGAGGAAACAAAAAACATGCTGTTGGCAGAATATCAGCATTGCCCACTACTGGAATAATAACATTCAGTCTGTGGTATAGTACTTCTGTTCACCCTCCCATATCCTTACTTCCCAACTATGACTCAGCTCCCTTTTTTACCTTTATATTGGGATAAGGCCTAGTATTGATAGGAAAAAAGTGTATTCTACAAACACAACAAACAGACTCTTCCAAACACAAAATCATGTGTCGTTGTTCAAACCCAGGAAAAAATCAGGGGGAAAAGCAGAGGGGAAAAGGATCACCTTTTCTGATTTCTAAGTGCCTGCTTTCTTACTGCTTCCATTATCCTCTTCCCTTTCTTTGAACACCAGCTCTTTATTACCTATATGGTTTGTCAGCATTCCTTTAGAGATCTGCTAATTCATCAGGCTTGGCTGCCAGATTACTTGCAATTAGATTTGGTGAGACTCTTTCCTTAGTTATCTTGGTAGTCACTGTAGGATCCTTGGCAAGGGAGACTTTTAGATAACCTTTTCTCATTAAATCCTCCAGAGTTTCATTATGAAAAATGCATTTCCCAAAAAAACCCCCACAAAACCGTGAAACAAACAAACCAAACCAAACCAACCAACCAACAAACAAACAAAACCCAAACCCCCCACAAACAAACAAAAACAAAAACAAAAACAAAATAAAAGGAAAAAAAACCAAACTCCAAAACAAAACGAACAACCTGTGAGGGCTGTGACTGTAATTTCAGTCACACACCAGTGTAAATCTGGGATAATTTCATTAACCAGTATGAGATTTTTCTTATTTTAAGAAGTGAATCTTTGAAAATCTAGGAAAAGCACTAATTTTTTTCCAGTCAACATCAGGCAGAGGCACAGACTAGAACATAAACTTGCCTCAGCACTAGGAAAACTGGTGCTTCCTCACACGGATATAGGAGATCTATTCCCTTTATTCTCACTGAGGTTCCTACATGCATTTAGAGAAGGAAGCTGTGATTTTTCAGATGCTGTCTTTTATTAAAGCTCATGCATAATCACAAGAAATGCTAATGCCAGTGTATGCCTGTATGTGACCTTTTCCAAGCAGAAATTTGCACCTACTGATGAAAGACAACTAAGTCTCCGAAGTCTAAAAGCCATTACAGATAACCACCTAATCTGGTCTTTTTCTAAATGTAATTATCAAAGTCTATTGAAAATCAAGCAGGCGTCTTGCCCTTCCTGCCCAAGAACATCACTCCTCCAGCATGCCGTCTCAAGGGTAATATATACATGCAGATATTGTGCCAAATTGTGTTATTTTTTTCCTGGCTCTTTTCCTGGGCTAGTGATTGGCCCCATTTCTCTATGTGTTTGCATTTCTAAGGAAGTCCTCACAGGTAACACTTCTCTTTTACATGTTTAATTAAATTATTGTAGAAAAAGAAGATTCTTCCCTGGATAACTCTCTTAGCTGGTTCTTCCTCCACTCACCTGTGTAGCAGATTCTGCACACCTTTCTCCCCTCATGACCATCAATTTGCTTGGCTAAACAATCTGAACTCTTAATCTCTTTAAAAGAGATTCTCCATCTCCCTAATTATTCAATTTGCCCTTCTCTGCTCCTATTTGCTTCATCTTTCTTGAGCCCAAAGAGCTGCAATTGTTTGTTCCGTGGTCACTATCCAAAATGCTTGTTCCCAAGACAGATTTATCAGTAACCTCCCTTTCACTTGATGTATTCTTTTTCTGCACATGGCACAGTAATTGCCAAAATTTTATACCTCTTTCTTCCGTTAAATGCTTTTCTCTCCTCCTTAGCTAATACTCTGTATGGAATTATATCAAATTCACTTGGCAGCCAAGGTCGATTGGAATTTCTTATTTTTTATGGGAGGCCATATTATATCCACTTTTCATTGTTGGAGTTTACCTTGGTTAAGAGGGTATTTCAGGGGCAGTACCCAGCTGCACTGGACTGGGGACTTCATGGTAATACAATCTGCCCCAAGGGAAAGGGAAATGGAAATGTTTCTGCTGTGTGACAATAGTTTCTGTCGTTTCTGTGCCAATGACCAATTATGTCTGTACAGAAAATGGCTTCTCTGAATATGCCTGTGGCTAGATGGATGGCAGACAGGACGGGGGGCTGAGAAGGGCAGAGTCACTCTAAAAATCAATAGCAAACAGAACTGCCTGTGCTAGATATTTTGTTCCTCATCCTGTCTCCTGGGAAACAGAGCAGATGCAGGATAAGGACAGATGATCTTATTCCCAGGGGTTTGGATGAGAGTCCTCTCTCCTTGCTGCCTCCTTCTTCCTACAGCAAGTATGTACTGTGGAGCTTTTGCTTAATTTTCAGATGCTGTAATTCCGATATTTTCTATTGGAATTCTATATTTTTTAATCTGTTTTAACAAGACATTTTCTTACTTGTTCACAGATAGATCCACTGAGTATTAAGTATCAAAAAAAAGTGTTAAGTTCAAAGACATTCCATAGACACACTCTTCATTTCTTCTGTGACTTCTCAACGATACAGAAGAAAGCAAGATATGTACATCACCGGTATCAAGGCTTACACTTAAAACATCAGTGAGATAATTGCGTGATTCACTCCTACAGGATGGATGGTGTGTCTTAGCTCTGCAGGCTTTTCTGTCACTTACCTGAGAGCAAATATTCTTAAGAACTCAATCTGTGGACAGCCTCCAAAAGCTCTAGAACTGAGACTGATAGCCCAGATGAGAAGAGTTGGAGAGGAGGGTTTTAAATCAGCTTTGTGCCTTCTCAATCCTATACTACTCCCTGCTCCCCGTGTGGTTTGGACAACCTCAAGGACCTGCCTTTCATGTGATAGTTCTGCCCAAGACCTCCATGGGGCCCATCCACCCATGTGGGTGTGTACCCCCTATATTTAGGGGATGTGAAAGGAGGCCTTAGAAAGTAGCCTTGTAGCTGTCTATTTCTGAAGAAGGCAATTCCTCCTACATCTGTGTATAGGTGTTTCATTGACCAGTATAGGTATAAAAAAACCAGTGGGGGGATGCTGTTAGTTTGACAAGTTTGGCAGACACTGCTGCATCACATCATGTTCTGAAGGTTTTCCTCGTGCCAAAAAGACTAGATTCAATTTAGGTAATTTATGCAGCAACTGGCTAAGAAGGCATTTACCTCATTGGTATGTAGGTCATTACAGATATTCTGAGGCTACAGTTTTGCTGTAGAGGACAATTATAAATAGGAATTTAAAGCAGGACTCCTTGGCCTTTGAATTTGGTGGCCAGCTGGGCATAGGAAAATTCACAGAGTAGAGCTTTTAGTAATTTCTTTGAAGGAAAAAATCCATGCTGCCATGGTTCTCTATGACACCATTGTCACCTAAAACACCTGGACTGTTTGAGGTGTTTTGATTACAGAGAGCAGTTCACTCTGCCACACCAATTAACTACAGTCTCCTGGGAAGGTTCAGGGGAATTGCTGAAACATGCCATATGCAGTACTTTAGATTGTGAATCTGTGTATTTTAGCATAAGATTATTCCTTAATATCTCAAATAATTATTTTTAATGAAAGCTGAAATTGAAATATACTGAAATTGTTGAATATATTGAAATTGTTTCAAAGACATATATAGTGCAGTTTTGTATCAAACGCTACCTATTGAAGATAATGGAGCTGTAAACAGGAACTGACACATGCCTCAGTAAACACTAAGAGAAAGCTGGGAACAACTGATAAATATAAATTAGCCATGAAAGTGAAATGTACTGCCCACACAGTGTTGCCCTTCACATTACATGCTGAAGGGCCACAAAGTACACCATCACCATATGTTTGAAAGCTGCCGTGACTCACACAGAATAGGCTGATGAATAACAGTCTTCCTTCCCCAGTGTATAACACTGACCAGAAATCTACCCTGTAAATGGTTCCATTGTGGGCAGCAGTTGAATGTGCCCCACATCCTTGTAATTAACTACATAACTGTAAAATTGTGCTACCAGGTTTATTGTGCACCAATGCAGAAAGCCCTCTAAATTCCTTTAAAGGATGGTTCACACATTTGTCATTTCCCATCCCACTCATTTTGCAGCTAAAGGGGGCTGGAATGCTGTGTTAACCATCTTTTTCATTAATTTAACTTCTTTTCTATCTCTTTGAAGTTTTGGTTATGAACTCTGTTGGGTAGTGCCCAAAACCAAAGTTCATATTGTAAACAAGTGAGATTGCTTTTCTAATTTACATGTAAACATATAGTAGCACTAAAAGCTGAAATGACATTGTTAATTACATACGAAATTGAACATTGAGCGCTAAGTGGCTGTTTGATAATACCTATAAATTATAGACTCAAGCCAGTAAGTAATAAGCTGCTTTGCTGCTTTTAGAGAAACTGTGAACCTCATGATTTAAAAGCCTGAGAAAAATCTTCCTGAGATGGAAAGGTGCTCTGTCCAGTGGCAGCTCTTCTGCCACATTGTCCCAGCACCAGTCTGTTTTACTCAGTCCTGTGGTACCCACATTTATGGCTGAGATACCGTGGTAACTTAGACATGCCCAGCAAGCCCTCAGGTGTCACACTGAATAGACCCCTTTTTTCCCAGCAGCAGAAGCAGCATCAGGGGAGAGGCAGCAAACGAATTAATTTTGAGCGTCCCTTGTCAGTTCAAGTTGCTCTATAATATCCTATGGCGGAACTGATTTTTTTCTTTGAAGTGAGCTGGAATTCTTCCTTGTCACAAATTGGCACCTGTGGCTATTTACTCATATGTCAGCTTAGTATTTTGTTCTGTTTTCCATGGTGGAATTTTTCATGAGGCCTGAGGAAACTGGAGGTTTTCCAGACATGACAGTAAAAGTGAAATGCTATTTTGGTAAATGTGAAAAGAAGATTGATAAATTCAGAAGACATTTTCTTACATATTCATTGGAACTCAGTTTCCATTTTGTCTTCCATTCTTATACAATTTTGAACAAATAAGTGTTTTCTACCTAAGTATTTATTGTAGAGCTACTAAGGTCAGAACTGACTTGACTTGGTTTGTTGCAGAATATTTATGCTGTGTCATACCAGCTATTTTCTATATGACATGCCAGGATAATACAATCACTTGGAAAGCAATCAAGGCAGTCAGTCTCTTTTGAAATTTGAAATTCATGGATTTTGTCTTCTTAAATAGCCTTAACTACAAAGTCTGTTTTGCAAAACAACACATACCCCCTCTGCTCTCTCCCAAGAATTTAGACTTCTAATTATTCAAGTCATTCAAGAAATTAAAGTCTGTAGCTTTTCTGGAACCCTTTAAAAACTGCCATTGCATGCTACGCCCCGATCATCATATGAGAATTTTTCCATGGCAAGGATTTCTTACAATTTGTCAACAGGAAGTTCCTTTACAATGAGATATGAATAGTGACCTGAATTTCTTATGATTCTGAAACTTGTGTTTTGCCTGTTAATGTGTTTTGGCTCAGCTGATGAAAGTATCACGGCCAAGTCTGCAGCTGAATCATATCAGTGGGTTCTTTGGAGGCAGCGGTGTGAACAGAGCACCACTGAATGCCAGAAAGCCGTGACTGGCAGGGGGGCTGCTGGAAACTCATGCCAGACGTGGTCCATCTCAGTAGCTTCAGGGCTGCTCTGGCTCAGGCTGGTGCTAATTGCCTCCTGGCAGCCTCAGGAGATGCATACAGACATTTCTGCTGCCTCCTGCTGTCTCGGGCCCTGGTCACAACACACCTGGGACCACCCTAAGGATGAGAACCTGCATACACTAGCAAGCAAAATCACTGTGCCTTTCCCTGCAAAATATAAGAAACTCAATTAAATGGGTATTTGGTTTGAACTACAAGCCACAAACACAAGCCACTGTATGAAAGGGACCATTTCTTCAGAGCATTTATGTGGCTTCTAAAACTGCTTCTGACTGTAGGTAAGTCACTACACAATAATACTTCTGAGTAAGATCATACTTGAAAAGGGATCATGTATTTTTTTGCCTTTATTATTTCTAGCCAAATGTACTGCTTTTGCACTTCCACAGCATCTGCTGTTTGAATATATCAGTCAAGTAAATCTCACAATACTTGGGTAAATCTTAATCCATTAATGAATGCAAAGCCAAGGCACAAAGAAGTGATTTATATAATTATGAATACTAATGAGTATGTACTTCAAGATGATTACATTCCATGCACTTATAAACTCTTCTGAAGACATAAACTGGTAAGAAATAAAGTGAGCTGTGTTTCCCTTACTAATTTTTTTTTGAGAAATGAACTTGAATACACAATTATGGGTTTATTATTCTGTGAATCAGTTTATAGTGATGAGTGGATATAATTTTTAGTATGAAAATGTTATTCATGCATATTACAGTTCCAGGCATATATTACCCTTTCATGAAAACATTTCAATCTTCCAGTCTTTATGCAAAAGATTGGCCCGTGGGCTCTGCACAGGATGTAAATTAAGTTCTTGTTTGGCTAAATCTGATTACCCTGTAGGGTACCAATCTTGCTTAGTGACAGTGGAAGATAAAAATTGCAAGCAGGACAGTCCACTTGAAATGGGGCCAGGAAAGGTCAGCTTCTAAATAGCAAATCTGAGGTTTGAACTAGATTTTAATATTATCCCCAAGAATGTTCAGTTAAACATAAAAGCTGTCTCCTCGGTAGCTGCTATCATTGCTTTTAAATTTCATAACGAAATTGAGAAAAGCTCTTCTTTCTTTAAAAGTACAGGTCTTTATTAATCATATGTAAAGATGCTGCAATCACTTTAACCCAGCCTTTAGTCAGTCTGTGGCTCAATCCCCATTTGACACTTCCTCTTAGTCCTCTCATATTCTATCAAAATTAATGCTGCAATAGAGAAATTCAGTGAATAGCAAAACGCCACACAGATTATCAAAACTACCCCAAGTCAGTACAAACTAAAAACTATTTGAATATTACCAAAATACTGTTGCTTTATTATGGACTTACTGAGTGCATGAGAGAGACTAAAAAGGCACATGCTGACACTACTAAATATGAAATACTGCTGTTCCTTCTGACAGGATTAGCTAAATACTTAAATGATAAGAACACTCCCCTGTATTTTTCCTATACTCAGAAAATGTGCACAGAAAAGTCACTCTTTGATCTACTTCACTAGCTTCAGTTACTGTAGCAGTCTTTTGTATACATAAAAATTTTATTTTTAGTAGTCTTTGGCACCTCCTTGGCTTTCCTTTGATGTATAAAGGTGTTATTGCAATTGCTCTGAGTCAAGAAAAAAACCCAACAAAAGTAATGCAACACTGGTGAAAATGATACGGCTTTTGGCTGTTCAGAAAATGTAATTATCTCAGTAAATGCATGTGGTTTTTAGTAATGAGATTCAAAATTTCAGATGGATTATTTTTAATAACATCTTTTCACAGTGGTTCTATTAGATATTTTAAATCAGACCTCAACACTTACCGAGTAGATAAATACCTCACTCCCTCAATAGGTTTTAGGTGAAGAGACAGCACTCCACACAGAATCCTAATGATTCTGAAGGGAGAAAAGGATAAAACCAGGCCTGGAGATAGCCTGGGGGGCTACATGCCAGGGTTTGAGGGATGGTGTGTTAGGGAGGGCCTTTCATCTGCTGTCTCAATGGAGGTGGGGGATGGAGATCCACGTGGCAGCAGTGACACAAGGGATATTGATGTGTTAGAAACCGCAGAAGTGCCTGAGAATGACCACATGGAAGGTCCTGCTTGACTGACCCGATCTTCTGTGACAAGATGACCTGCTGAGAGGATGCGGGACGGGCCGTGGATGTTGCCTCCTGGACTTCAATAAAGCTTTGACAGTGTTTCTCACAGTATTCTCCTGGAGAAACTGGCTGCCCATGGCTTGGATGGGTGCACTCTTCACTGTTAAAAACTGTCTGGATGGCTGAGCCGAGTGCTGGTGAATGGTGCTGCATCCAGTTAGCATCCAGTCAAAAGTAGTGCTCCCTAGGGAGCAGTGTTGGGGCCAGTTCTGTTTAATATCTTTATCAATGATCTGATGAGGGAATCGAGGGCACCCTCGATTGCAGAAGACACCAAGCTGGGCAGGAGTGTGATCTGCTGGAGAGCAGGAGGGCTCTGGACAGGCTGGATTGATGGGCCAAGGCCAATGGTGTGAGGGTCAACAAGGACAAGGCAGAGGTCCTGTCAACAGTGTGCCCAGGTGGCCATGGCCAGTGGCATCCTGGCCTGTATCAGCAATAGCATGGCCAGCAGGACCAGGGCAGTGACCAGTCCCCTGCACTGGGCACTGGTGAGGCCACATCTCAGGTGCTGTGTCCAGTTCTGGGCCCCTCAATTCAGGAAGGACAGGGAGGTGCTGGAGTGTTACTGCTCTCTACAACCACCCAAAAGGAAGCTGTGGAGAGGTGAGAGTTGCTCTCTTCTCCCGAGTTACAAGCAACAGGATGAGAGGAAACGGCTGCAAGTTGTGCCAGGGGAAGTTTAGATGAGATACTAGGAAAAATTTCTTCACCAGAAGGGTTGTCAGGCAGCTGAACAGGCTGCTCAGGGAAGTGGTTGAGTCACTGTCCCTGGAGGTATTTAAAAGACAAAGCAGCTGGCAGTTTATATCCTAGCATGATCCTCTGTGTGCTGATATTGTTTTTGGGTGACCAACACTAAAATTACATGTTCAGAAAACAGTTTTAACTGAATTTACTGAAGCACAATCCAAAGCTTCCATTTGAATTCCAACAGCTCCCCCATGCCAAATAACACATATCTGCATGATGAGGCACATTAACTCATCTGACATCGAACAGTTTTTTCCTTGGATTAGTTCGAGTAGTCAATCAATATCCTGATCTGGTTCAGCAGGCAGACACGAAAATGTCTGAGTTAATGGAAGTGAGCAGCTCAGAAAATGAAAATGCTTTTGATTGACCTCTACCCATTTAAAGCATATGTGAAACTACCTTAGGGATGTTAGACACAGGCTGTCAGAACATATGGCCATTAACCACCAGTCCACTGGGGTTCTGGTCTCTCCCTTTCTGGGATATTTTCTTGTATTATCTAATTATTGTTTTACATCAGAACTACCTATTAAATTGTGCATTCACATTGTAGTCAAAGCTTGCATATTGTAAGATATGATTTAAAGTAAAGCCCTGAAGAATTACATTATATACCCACAGTAGTCTATTTCAAAAATTTATTTTCCTAAACATGGCATTTTGTAAATTTTTAATAAATATATACCCTTTACAGTTGATGCAATGTAACATTCACAAATATTTTCAAAGTGTTGGTTATCTCAGCGAACACCATTAATGACTGTTTTCATTTACTAATAACACAACACTTAAAATCACAATTCAGTGACCACTTTAGTCCCAATAATATCATACTTGTATGAAACACTGTGATCTGCTACTGTATCAGTAACATTTATTTCATCTTGCAGAGAAATTATTATAGCTGATGTGGACAAAGCTCTTTTTGCTCCAGTTGAAAAGCCTGTGAATACATCATGTCATGTTTAGATATGAAAAATAGGTCAATGGCTACTGAGATGATGTTTCCAAAAGCAGAACCTTCCCTACAGCACAGCTTTAGGAAAACACTTCATCTGACAGTAGACATTCTTTTTAACAGAATCCTCTTAGTAGGTACTGGATTAAAAAAACCATTTAACTGTATAAATGGACAGAGAGAACATTCGGAGGAATGAGACTTCTTTTAAATTACAAATACATGGCATAACATTTTAAGACTTCATTTGAACCAACCTCCTTCCAATTGATGTTACCTACCTGGTGGCCACAAAAATCATCCTCAGGCAAGTCATTTTCAGTGCCTTGGAAAAACTGGTGAGAACAGCACATTTTTTTGGAAGAAATGAACCAGGAGAAAGCAGTGCATACCTATAGTAATGTTGTTCTCCATACAGCAGTTACCAGTTTCATCTCCTACCAAGATTAAATGACTGGCAGCACATTTGTTTTATTGCTCAGCAACTAAAATCTTTATCAATCATAGGTCAGAGGAGTTCTTGTTCAAGGGAGGCACATTTATCTTAATTAAAAAAAAAATCTAAGAAGATCCTATTGCATTAACACTTTATATGAAATCATATATTAAACCTTTATTAAAAATAGCAAATAATCACACTGAAGAGAGGATTATTCTAAATTGATTGTATATATACACTCACAAATCAAACTTGTTCCTTCACCCATTTTGTATTATTTATGGACAGCTACTGCCCCAGACAGGCAACTGCTGCAAAATAAGGCATTTTTGTCTTCATATACTAATATAGTTAGTGGAGACATCATTCTGAGACCAGAGTTCAGGTACAGCACACTGAATCTTATCTTATTTAGCAGCCATAACTCTATAGTAAACAGGACAGTCTTTAGCCATTCCACCTGACAGGAATGAGGAACAACTTTTAAAAGTTTTTTTTGGTTGTGTTTTGGTGGAGAAATATTTCAGATATTCTTGAAATAAAGAGAAAAGGAAATCTACATACTGATTATAAATTAAGACCAGTGTTGACTTTTATTTACATAGTTTAACAAACAAATTCAAGTAATTATTGCATCAACCATTCAGATTTTGAACATTATTATAAACCACAAGTTCATAGCATATAGTGTTGCATTCTTCATAGAGCTGTGATTACTGTTCTACATTTTTCTTTCTCCGACGAAGCCACCTCAGAGCTCTCACCAGTGCTACTTGTCCCATGAGGAAAGTGATCCTAAAGTTACGTTTATACCAATCTCTAGGATTCCAAAGTCAAGAAGATCATCAGCACACAGAACAAGAACAGGAAAAAGATACACAATTATATTAAAATATCCTTTGGCGTTGACAAATGACATTTTGGTGATGACCTGCATTTTCTGTTCTTTGTGGTAACACTTTTCCTGCCTAATAAGAGTTGAATAACCTATGAAAAAGTCTATGTGTATATCCACATCCGTGAATAGGTTACATGTGGATTACAGGGTTGCAACTGTATTTGAAATCACGTGAGATAAAATAGTTAAAACTATTGTCTCATGTTTCAGAAGTAAAGCTGATCACCAAGCTATCTGGACTAACTTCCTGACAGTGCTTTGCTTCAGGTAAGATTTGTTTGTGTGTGGATGAAGATGCATGTGTTGAAAAGGGCAGAGTTGGTCTCATACAAGGGTGGGAAAAAATAAAATCAAATCACACTTCAAAGACTAATTGTATAACCCAATACGGGAAACATTATCTTTCTACTGCAGTATCTTTTAAAGATAATGCCTTTAATATTGCCAAAGTTAGTCTTTATATCTTTAAATAATTTATTTCTTATGAACCATGCATAGCTTCTGGAACCAATTCAAATTATACACAGTATAGTCTGCATCAGCCCTTTTTAACCTCTGAGAACTTGCTTCAAGTTCTTGCCCCTGTTACATATTAAAATAATGTCAAAATTTTTTTCTAGTTTCTAACAAGGATCTCACTCCCATGTTGTAAAATGCTCACAACAAGCAATAGGATATGTAGAATTCTAGAATTAGAACACTGGGATTTAGGTCTTCTCTTGAGATGTCTGGGGCAAATCTTGCATGCACAGATCTAACATAAGCCTGAGACACCAACCTCTCAGTAAGGATAGCAGCCAAATTCACACTGACAGGCAGCACCGAGCTACCCCTTCAAACGTCATGTTAAATAAAAATATCATGCTAACATTGCAACTGTTTCTTTTCCCCTTTCATGTTTAATTTCCTATATCCTTCTTGAATTTTTTTTCCAAAACTAAATTGTATTTCCAGTCTAAGAACCCTGAACTAAATATTTAAGGCATCTATGCACAGTCATTGCTTCAATTTTAACTAAATTTTAGAAGTTGCAACACTTCAGCTGCCAGTTTTCAGGCCAGCTGGCAATACTGCAAAAGAACATACAGCTAAATGCATAAACAGATTTTTATAAATATGACCCCTCAAAATCAGAGTGCCTGTAAAAAGCTCTGCTGTTTTCAGGGTTGTGCAGTTCCACTTTGAAACTACAACAATGCAGCTGCCACAACCTGATTTCACAAGTCAGCAGCAAGGAAGGTCATGTTTAAGCACAAAGCCTGAATTATCTTACCGTGAAGGTGGGACACTATCGTTAAGGTCACTACAACAATGGCAACTGGTGACCAGTTCTAAGATGAACTATTTGCATTCCCACTTATCAATTATAGGCAATTTAATGACAATCCTTTCACCAAAAACAATTTCTTACTCTCCATCTTTTCGTGCTGCTGCTTTGGATTATGGTGAGGCTCCCCCCTGCCCTTCCACGGGCAAGACAAGATGTGCATATTTAAATATTTGTTACAGTTAAATTGTTCTTACAGGATAGTATTTTATGGTTTATGCATGATACATAGAAAGAAACTTAAGCCACCATTTGTTATAGATCAGTTACGGTGATGGCACAATTCTCACTGGCATTGCACCATTAGGAATGCAGTCACACTTGACAGTTTTGAGCCCAATAATCTCCCAAGCCAGTACCAAGAGGAAACAGGAGTTGTGCTTTCATATTCATTGGGTAGTATTCCTGGATTAAGTGCTGTCTTCCTCCACCTTCTCATTCCTCCCTCATTTCTAGCCCTTTTTCAAGTGTGCACAGCTACTTGCAGGGGTATGTGTGTTTGCAAGTCATTTTTCAACCCTTTCAGATCCCCAGTCCAGTTTAGTGAGTTGTTGTACACACTCTAACACTGAAACAATGCAGGAGATGCTGTGAAGAGTTGGATATGGGTTTACCAAGCTGTAGCTGAGCTTCCATCCAGGACAAGTTCAGGTGATCAATTTACTAATCCCTCACCAAACTCCAAGCTGATCACTTTTTTACTATACACTTGCAAAATAACAGACCCAGGATTATTAAATATTACTCCCATTAAATGATTTTCCTTTGAGATAAATCACACTTGCTTGCCCTTATTTGACAGTCAGCTAGAATCTGTTATACAGAACTTTCAACTGGTCTATTTGCATATTTATCAGTTTCAATTAGCAGCATGAAAAGACCCATGTCCTAAGATAATAAAATGTGCCTGAGCTTGTCTCTTTAAATCTCAGGCTTGAGCTTATCTTTCCACTAAAACAACAATAAGCAGCAGCAGGACTCAAATGATAATGCAATTTTCTGTCAAATGCTAGTAATGGCATTAAAAAATAATTTTCCAAAATTATAGGGATTTGTGCTGCTTTACCAATTACAGAAAAAAATGTTCAAATTTTAAACTTGATCTTATACCTTTCACTTAGACTGTAATGTATAATGGTCAACATAAATACCTTCTACATACCTGTTATACTGCAAATGCTTTTTAAAATTTTTACTTAGAAAGTCCTTGTAAAAGTCAGCCATTTCTTCTGCATTCAGTGTTGCTTTTTGACCTGAAAATAGGTTTTGGTGTAACAAAGTCAAGGCAATTCTTTGGATCAAAACACTGGGTTCAGATGCTAGGTCTGACTCCTTGCTCATACAAGCTTTCTGTGTAATCCTGAGCAAGTTAATATGCCTTTATCTTTCAACTTTTTAAAACTTATCTAGAGAGCACAGCATATTAAAAATACTCATCATCTTGAAGCTGGCATAGTCCTTAAACCCCTATTACTTGTGGAAGTGATGAAGTTTATCAGCTCTTAGACTATCTGGGGAACTAGTGAACCTCTATGAAAAAGTCCACAGATCTAGGAGTATCTATCCTTTGAATAAAATAATTTCTCACAGGGCTGAAGCCCAAACAGTACCAATAAGAGCATTTAGTAATTTAATTTCTCCCCCTAAAGCAAGTCCAAAAATATCAAAAGAGCACTATCCACAATTGGCATGGTATTTTCAGATGTAAGTTTTTTTCTGCTACTGTTGATAAATTTCAAGTAACTTCAGGCAAAAAGTTTATGTTCTGAGATGTCAGACTTCCAAACAATCTAGTAGGGAATTATTTTGAGAAGAAGCAAATACAAAAGATGATTTTGAGTATGTCACTCATAAGCAGAATATAAAAGGAAGAACAGGAAGACCTGTGGCTACAGCACAGATGTCTAATCCTGAGAACCAGCAAATATTCTCAACTCTACCAGACAATTCCTACACAAACCTTCTGGCACAAAATGTCCCTAAAATGACAGTCAAATTTCAATGCCCCAGGGGACATGGATATGATGAGGGAGATGGAATTGCAATATTCAACTCATTACTGTTCCAAAATGCATTTTAAGGCTCTTGAGACTGATCACAGAAATGTAAATTATTGATTGGTTCTATTTGTCATTATTTACAAAACTAATTTACCACAATGGATTAACATACTACAGGATAAATTAACTCTAAAACCATTTGAAGGCTGCCAGTTTAATACCTACAGTTTATTTGTTTCTTCATACTGATATCAGCAAAACTGATTTATTACACAGGAAAGTTTTGTTCCAACTGTTTGTGTATATTTTTGTTTTTGTAAACACTCACAGCTGTATTATAGAACAGCTGACCAAAGCATGCAGTCGATATAATTTCATTTTTAATGGAAGTACATGGTCACTCTCTTTTACTTCTAGGGTATAAAAACAAAACAAAAAAATCAAAATAACTATATAAAAAAGTGGTTTTGAAACATCATAGATCTTAATTAAAATTATTTCTCAACCACACAGTGATCACCAGGATAAAAACAGAAAAGAAAAATAATGGTCTGTGACCTACAGAACGTCAGAGCAGATGCTTCACTAAACTCAAACAGATCATTATTCTGTGAACAAAGTGTTCAACCTTGTATTACAATGCCCAATTCACTATTATTATGAAGGCATTTTGTTTTCATTTTAACATAATGAATTAGAGAGACAACTATTTTACAGCAACTGTGCTCAGGCAGAGACAGGCAGATAGCAGCTGCCATCTCCCCAGAAGCTGTCTTACTCTCCCTCAAGGAAAAATATTGTATTCACTGGACACACCATGGACCTGCAGCCAAAGACTGTGAATTTATCCTCCCAACCATAACACGCACTTCAGGCAAATGCTCTGTATGTTCATCTCAGCCAGCTCACTGGCTTAGGAGGTGTGAAAGTAAAAAGCCCCTTCCTCCTTAGGCTACATGGTTATTATATTACTGGGCTAGGATTTCAGCACATTCCCTCTGGCTGCGGGGAAGGAATTAGGGGGAGAACAGTGCAATAGATGATCTGACCCCCACACACACATCTCTGAAAATCTCCTCCTCTCTTTTCTTATCACACTCCTGAAAACACTTCTAAATCCTACCCCTACGATGCTAGTGACAGAACACAAAGAGCATAAACTAACAAAATTCAAAGTTAAACAAAATTCAGAATGCATCCTAAACTGTTAACAAAGATCTCACTAACCTGATTCATCTCTCATTTCCAGACCCTTGGCTTTCAGTCTTGAATAAATAAATTCTTCTTTTTCCTAAAACATGTTTTTCCACATTAGAATCGGATGCAGTCAGTCCTTGAAGTTAACCATTGTTTTTAATTACACAGCAATATAGTGTTCAACACCCTCTGAAATAACTAGCAATACTCGTTATACTTGGAAGTGTCAACTAAACGCTTTTTGTAATCCAGTGAGTTAGTTAAATTCGTCACTTAGATCCTGCTACCTGCATGCATCAATTAATTCATGCAAGTGTCCTACTGACACTTATAAAACTGATTTGTGGAGTAAAGCTACAGCCAAACTTCAGTGTTGTCTGACAGAATTCAAACTTTCAGTTTACGAGGCAAACTATGGAAATGTGCTGTACAGTATAACTAAGATTTTGAGCATAGAGAAAAACATGCAGCCTAAAAAAATTAAAATTATTTAAATAGAAGCACAATAATCATTTGTGTGTAAGTTTTGCAGACTTAAAAAGCAGTTCTGTGGAATTAAAAAAAACAAGCTTAATTTTTTTTCCTGGGATCTCTGCAAGTTTTGAGAGGATATGATGTTCAACATCATAAATGACGGTGAATCACTGAACTGTTACTGTTCTTCCAAAAAATGCCACATTGGCTGGGAGATGCTAAAATCAGGAAAGAAGACAGACTCACTTTAGCCTTGCCGGGATATGCTGCCAGTGAAATGGGACCTATCATTTAACCTCGGTAATTACACCAAATTTCTCTCACTTACGACAAAAGAAAAACCAGCCATGGAATCATTTTCAACAGCTGCTCTAGTCACAGACAGGTCTTGCATGTAGGGCAGCTACACCTTTATACTTTCAGTGCAAGACAGGAAAAAGGCAAATATTCGGTACCACTAAGCAGCAACAAAACGTGGGATTTTTAGTTTTGTGCGTCATTTAAATAAATGACCGACAGAAATGTAATTTTCTCCGTGACCCTGAGCATATTAACAGTGGGCAGAACTGAACCCCACCTCAGAGAGGCCAAGCCCCCCGGTTTTGGGCAGGCAGGCGGGCGCTGAGCAGCAGCAGCAGAAGCAGCGAGGCCGGGCTCACCTGGCGGAAGGCGCGGTTGTGCCGTGCCCAGAAGCGCTGGTTGCTGGCCTGGGCCTCCTGGCGCGCCTCCCGCAGCCGCCGCTCCAGCGCCGACTCCTCGGGGGGCACGTAGAAGATGACGGGGCGCAGGTTGGAGTGCTTGTCCGGGGGCCCGATCCAGTCGCTGCGCGAGTGCGCGGGGGGACGGAAACCCAGGCCCTGCGAAACACGGACACAAAGAGTTATCAGCACTGCAGCAGAGTTTCTGAAGAACGTCTCGATTTGGAACAAATTCCCAAAGGCCATGGAACCTCAAAGCATAAAAGAATAGCAAGTATAGAAATAAAGCACATCTATTTACTGTGACCAAAACCAATACTGTACACTCACAATTTACAAATGCACTACAGAGAAGATACCTTTAATTCTTTTACCATAGGCATGAATCATGGGGTATTTTTTTCCATCGACTTTTTTTTTTCTTCTATCACTGATATTCTGTTAAAATATTTCATGAAGAGAAGAACTAGCAAGTATTCAAGTTTTTTATGGCGCTGATCTCTGCCCTCTGGTGACCAGTGACAGGACCCGAGGGAACAGCACGAAGCTGTGTCAGGGGAGGTTCAGGCTGGGTGTTAAAGGCTCTCCACCCAGAGGGCTGATGGTCACTGGAACCACCCCAGGGACGGGGTCACGGCCCCAAGCCTGACAAGCTCAAGGAGCTTTTGGACAACTCTCTCAGGCACATGGTGCGATTCTTGGGGCTGTTCCGTGCAGGGCCAGGAATCGGATTTAGGTGATCCTGGTGGGTCCCTTGAAACTCCGCATATTTTATGACTCTATGATTCTATGTTTTCCTAAGCTCGGCGTTCCTCCTGCAACCATGTGCCCACACACAGACGTGTGCCTGCCCCAGCCGGGTTCGGATCACCTGCCATTACCCGACAGCCCGCAACTCAGCGCCCCTCCAACAACCACCACCGGGGGCCTCGACAAGCACATCAAAAACCAGAGGCCGCGGGGAACGCGGTTTGCTACCCGGCGTTACCGGGGGGCAGCCGGGGCGCTCCCCGCTCAGGGCTCCGCGGCGGCGGCGGCCCCTGAGGCTTCCCCCG
>VZTG01003434.1:126992-224792 GCA_013397845.1 Melanocharis versteri | reverse complement strand
CGCTGCGCCGGGCCCCCCCGCGGGGGAGGCGGGAGGTTGTGGCCATGGAGGGGCCGGGGGCGGCAGGTGCTGAAGGGCAGCAAGGTATGTGCGGGGAAGGAGCGCTGCCCCGGGGTTGTGGCGCCCGAGGGCGGTCGGGTTCGCCCGCTGCTCTCCCCCCGCTCCGGGTTCTCCCCGGGGCTGCGGGTGCTCTGTTTGTTCTGCGGCGGCTTCAGCTGCAGGGCAGGTGGGGGAGGCAGGGCGGAAGGCTGGGGGTGAACAGCCGAGAGCTGGGCGTGTGGCAACTAAAGCATCGCCCCTGCGGCCCGGCCGGGAGAAAGGTGTAAAAAATTACAGGGCTGTGAAATAGCAGCCAAGAGGTTTGTTCGTGTTGGTGAAGATACTTAAAATAGCTGTAATGCTGAAATGCTTCAGAATGTAAAAGTTGCAACGTGTGCTCGTGTAGCACTTAAGCGAGACTTGTTCTCATTTCCCTTGTAGTTCACCTGGAGCTGGACGAGGAAAGAGGAATGGATATGGGTAACCAACACCCATCCATAAAACGGTTACACGAAATACAGAAAGAAGTCAAAGAGATTGAACAGCAAGTGGCTGTCTTCAGTGGTCTGTCTACTGACCGAGATTACAAGAAATTGGAAAGAAGCCTTACTAAACAGCTGTTTGAAATAGATTCTGTAGACACCGAAGGGAAGGGTGATATTCAGCAAGCCAGAAAGCGAGCTGCCCAGGAAACTGAGAGGCTGCTGAAGGAACTGGAACAAAATGCAAACCATCCGCGCAGACTGGAAATAGAGGCTTTATTCAAGGAGGCACAGTCACTTGTGGAACGCGAGATCACACCTTTTTACGAAGGAGGAAACTGTATAAGTGATGAATTTGAAGAAGGAATTCAGGACATTGTGTTGAGGCTTACCCAGGTGAAAACTGGAGGGAAAGTTTCTCTACGCAAAGCAAGATATCGCACTCTGACAAAGGTATGTGCTGTTCAGGAGATTATAGAGAGTTGTGTAAAGCAACAGCTGTCCCTGCCACTCTCTAATGATGCACATCCTTCTGTCTCCAAAATTAACTCTGTAATGTGTGAGGTGAACAAAGCCAGAGGAACTCTCATTGCACTTCTAATGGGAGTGAGTAGTAATGATACCTGCAGGCATCTGTCCTGTGTGCTCACAGGCCTCATTGCTGATTTGGATGCTTTAGATGTCTGCGGTCGCACGGAAATACGAAATTACAGAAAGGAAGTAGTAGAAGAGATCAATAAATTGCAGAAATACCTGGACTTGGATGAAGAAGCAAATTCTACTCACGCTTACGATTTGGCACAAAATCAGTCCATTCT
Source organism: Melanocharis versteri (assembly GCA_013397845.1). NCBI lineage: Eukaryota > Metazoa > Chordata > Aves > Passeriformes > Melanocharitidae > Melanocharis > Melanocharis versteri. The sequence goes on along the minus strand of VZTG01003434.1, from coordinate 223,453 downwards.
AAAAATAGAAGAGATCCGTAAGAAGATGAAGGAAGTTAATTCTTTACTTTTAAAAACAGAGAATGCTTCTGATTTGTATCTGGGATCCAAAGCAGAATTGCAGGGACTAATTGCCCACCTAGATGAAGTGAGTCCAGGAAAAAATCCCTGTATTAGAGAGGCCAGGAGAAGAGCAGTAATTGAAGTTCAGACTCTTATAACATATATTGATTTGAAGGAAGCGCTGGAAAAAAGGCGAATGTATCCAGAGCAAACTGCTGCCGAACATCAGTCTCATAAAGCAGTTTGGACTGTTCTTGGAAACTTGTCTCAAATTCAGCAAGAGGTGATTTCATTTGATGGAAACAGAACAGATAAAAATTACATGAGACTGGAAGAACTTCTTACAAAACAACTTCTAGCCCTGGATGCTGTTGATCCGCAAGGTGACGAGCGGTGTAAGGCTGCCAGGAAGCAGGCAGTAAAGCTTGCACAGAATATTCTTTACTATCTGGACATGAAAACGGATGAATGGGAATACTGAAACAGCCATGGCCTGACACAGAAGAACATTTTTCTCTTTGGCACTTTATGAAGATCATTGGTGGCACATAATAAAGTGTTCTGTGCTTGCTGAAATCATGGAGATTGCATAAGCAGTTGACTTGGCTATATGTCTGCTATCCCACGCAGTCACCCGCTTGCCATGGCAACTGTCAGTACACCATCAGCAATTCTGGTCACTGCTATAAGCAGAGAAGTGCAATTCTCTGAAGGAATAGCTTAATACTTGATCAAATAGCTTCTATTTTTTTTTTCTTTTTTTCTATCTTGTTTTTGTTTCAATAGCCTTGTGCAATGTTCAGTGAATGCAGGTTTTTCAAAGACACAGAAATTTCCTTATGGTACAGTACTGGCAAAACTATTTAAGGAGACTGGACATGAAAATTAGTATTCAGGCATGAGGCTCCATCCAGCAACTTCACAGCAGTCTGGATGTACTCTTAGTGTGCTGTTACGACATAAAGTACTAAGGGCAAAAAGCCTGCTGGCTTTTGGATTGTACTTGATTTATTCCATCCATCATACCATCTAGATTTCTCAGTTAATGGAGCTGTAATGCCAGCTGCAAATTAGCATTTACATAGGCAAAGCCAATTATGTCAATTTTTGTAATACCTGAGCCCTTTGATTTGCAAAACCAGGTCTTTTGTTGGTGGAAATTCTTTCAAGTTATTGCTTTAAGGTACTGAGACTTGGAGAGGAAAATCTGTACGTTTATACCGGACAGATAAAGGGGATTTCCAGGATTTCAAACTGCCATCCATAAACCCTTGAAAACTGCACCGAACTTTATTTAGTGGCTGCTTAGGTGTCTTTTTAAACGCTGCTGTTGCATCTGGTTTTCACATTTGGCAGAAACAGAAACAGATTTCACTTTGAAGTGAAATGTGCATTTTGGAATTATTTTTGTAAAATTAGGTAGCCAGCTATAAAGATGTCCCTGATGATGTAAGTGTGCGACGTGGTCAGGTGTGGCTTCAAGCATGTCTTGGAAAGACTTACGGCAAACGTCTCTCTTTGCAACTCATTCACTTAATTGTTTTGGTAGCTTCATAAATAGGCTTGCTTGTACTGTTGTATGCACCTACCTTTTTATTTGTGGCTGCTAGTGCCAATCACATTTCTATTATAGCATGTTTTTTGGCATTTTTTGAGAGCATGGCATTAAAATGAGTTAAGTATATATAGATATATATATATATAAAGGTATGTTCAATTATGGATAATTTGCACTCAGCTCTTTCAGGATGAACTAATGAATTATTGTTCTATAGATGATGATTTGCACCACTTTTAAGGAGTTAGAACCATTTCGGATGTTACAATAAATATTTTTAAGATCTATTTTTGACTGATTAGAGAAGACAGTACTGTCTGTGAGAGACAAGTGCCTTTATGACACTGCTAACTTGCACCGTCGTATGTAGATATAGGAACTGTTTACTGGCAGCTTGATACATTTGTAATCTTTGCAAACTGGATTTTTCACCTATATATCTAATTCTACTGTAGTTCATGTCAAGTTAACATAATACAGTAGGTGACAGTTGCCCTATAGAGTCCTGAGGATGAGTATCAAATTTGGGAAATATGGATGCTGCTTAAAAACTAAAGTATTGATATGGAGGTGGGGGACTGGGCAGGTCTTCTGTGCCTATTGCTACTAGAATAATGTGTTTGTTCCATAACATACTATGAGATGTTGATTGAAGGCTGCATACCTTCAGAGTGTGAATAGATTTTGTTTGTGATTGTACAGGTGATTGCTTTGCAAATCTACTTGCCAAAACCGACCTAATTGAGTACAGTGCCTAAGGCACAATATGGCAATGACAGAATGTTTGCTGGAGGATTCTTCCTGCTCCTTCAGAGACACAACCCTATTGAATTTCTCTCTCCTTCACTAAAAAAAAAAATCTTCTAATTAAAATTCCAGTCTCTATTTGAATATTATGTGGCTAACACAGAATATTAATAGCGTTATACACCTGAATTATTTTACGCATTGCAAGCTCTCTACACGTTTGAATTGCAACTTGTGATTTGCACTTACATTTTTAGGAAAGATAAGGATTTGATATTGTAATGATATTATTAATTTTTCTTTAGTATTACTGTCGGGTCTGCAGTGGTTCCTTGTAGTTTATTTAAACAATTTTGTGTCTGTGTTCTCTGGCGGATACATGTAGTTTTATAAATGTTTGAGCCTCTTACGTAAAAATGAGTAAGTATAGTATATCAGATCTGTTCTATTTTAAATGTGTCTTTTAGTTTTTCTGAATGAATTGTTATGCCTGCATCTCTAAGAATGCAAATGTGTAAGGTTAGTGTAATTTGACTAACTGAGTAGAGTTCAGTAGCAAGATATGGATTAAGCTTTTTTCCTTTGTTCTGTACTCTGATAAATTGACTATTTAAATTTTATGGTAAAATCCTTATCTGGAATGGGATTAATTCACAGTTTTTGCATGAATGAAAGTAATAAAATACATGTGCTTAACCAAAAAAAAAACAAAAACAAAACACCAAAAAAAGAAATGCACAGGTTTCTCAAAAATTTGCTTTATGCTGAAGAATGTAATTTCTCTGGTTTTTGTATCCAAAGATTGAGAGACACACAGCTTTTCTTTCCAATACAGCAGGCTAAAATAATCAACAAAATGTAAATGGACCAAATGGTAAAAGCCTGCATTGTAGTGCTGTACTGAAATAGAATAACTTTTCTGTGTGCTGTGTTACCTACCTTAGAGCAAAATAATCGAGTGGATATTTGGGGGAGAGGTAATCCTGCACCGTGATTCCTACTTGTTAACTGAATTTCTTTTTAAACAAATTTTCTTTAGTTATTTCAGTGTTTATTTTTTGTTGTTTGCCACTCTGAGTGGTTCTTCTGTGATACCAGTTTGGAGAAGATTTTTGTTAAGTACAAGTCTTACCTTTTTAATTTAACAAAAATCAGTGTCTGTGCTCCTAATGGTGTACCTGTCTTCTGTTAGTGCTGTGTAGGAGGTGACATTTGTATACACAGATCCAAGATTAAATATTGCAGTGTTACATTCTTGATTATTAATACAAATACATTACTGCTTTTACTAGATATTCATTTGAATGTTATGCCCTGATGCCTTTTTCTATTTATTTTTGAATGTGAGTTATCAGAATGTAAAATTTTTTTGTCTTAGAGCAAGTGTTTTTATTAAACATACAGACATAAACCTCTCTTCTTTTTTTTTCCCCTCCTTCTTTAAAAGTTTGCTTTTCCTCTGCTGTATTGATTAAAATAAAGTTCTTTGTGTGGATGCCACTCCTCCTTGCTAAATCTGGTGCCGATTGGTTTTCTCTGCATGGCTCAGCAGTAGCTTTGCACCCTCCAGGGCTGCACGTGGATGATCACTGCAGCAGTGCTTGTGGCAGTGTTCAGATCTCGCCACTCTGCTCTCGGAGGATGCTGCCTGAGCAGATGAGCTGGCGAAACTGATGGCGTGAGGCTCTTCCTGCAAAGTCAGCGTGGATTCCAGAGCCTTTAGCAGGAGCTCAGCTACTCTGGTTTTAGGCTGTGCACATGAGGCAGGTTCCTTGCTTGCTCTGTTGGCTCCGTGTGTTTTTTCGAGATGCGGTGAGCCACGTTACCAGCTCGCTGCTGATGCAAATTGGGAATTCTCTTTCTGCCCAGAAAGTTGCTGGCTTCGTGCAGTTCCTGCTGCTTGGCCAACTCCAGTGAGCTGATTTAATCCAAAAAAATGGGAGAAAACAAACAACAAAAATGGAGGAGGGGGTTTAATGAGCCAAAATGGCTTTTAGAAATGTATGTGGGCCAGAGCTACTGCAAAATGAAGAGGTGGGTGGTGCAGACATGGGCTAGGGAGCAAACAGTAAGAATTTCGGTAGCAGCAAGTCATTAGATCAACTTGCATAGTTAAATAACTGGAGGAGGGAGAAGGGAAGGCGTCAACTATCGGCTCCTACAGAGAAGGAGGAATTTTCTGCTTCACTAATGGGCTATGATGAAGGCAATACAAATGAATAATGTATGGAAACAAGCCAGTAGCTTTCAACTGCACTTTCATGATCATGTCACAAGTGATCACAGAATCCTTATAGAATCATTAAGGTTGGAAAAGACCTCCATGGTCTTTTTTTGTGCCTTTGTACAAAATACAGTCATGTCAAAGTACTACACAGGGTCTGGAAAAGTCTTATCCAGAAGATACTGGATAAGGACAAGGTTTGTAAAGGTTGAGTGTTCCTGTAGGTAACAGCTTCACTGTATCTTCTTTCCCTTTTAACAATATAGCTTATTTGAAGGAAATATATTCTTCAAAGGCCAGTAAATCTTCTGGACTGTGGGTCTAGATGTTGCTCAGCCAGTTGCTGACCTGTTTGTCTTGATTGCCTATTTACTTGTCAAAGGAGAGAATTTACCTTGTAAGAATACTTTTTGTGTGTGTTTGAGACAGGAAGATTTTGGTGCCTGAAATGGTTCCACTGGAAAAACTCCATATTTTATTATATTATTATATTTATATATTACTATATTTATTTTAGGTGTATCCTCTCCTTTGGAGAATTCTCAGCTGAGAACTTTAAGGAGTGGAAGGACATTAGTACTGAGCTCATGGATTGAAGGCCTGGGGCTCCAAGCTGGCGGCCAGCAGGAGACATTTAAATGGCAGGATCCAGGAAAACATTCCTGCTAGAGGAAACTGCTAGCAGAGATAAGACCAAATGTTTTTCAGAGTGGATGTTTTGAGCGAAATCTGTGTCTGTTTCTCTGCTGCTTGAGAACTTTCATTGAGAAAGTGGATTCTTAGAGGAATATTCCCTGAAACACTCTTGGGCTTTCTGTTATAGATGAAATTGAGAAATTATGTTTAAAGCTTTTGCTGAGCTGTGATGGGGCTGGGTATCGTTCTGATTTGCTGCATGAAACAATGATGTCCATAATGCTTTCAGTTATATGGGTAGGCATGTACCTGTCAGCTGAGAGCTGGTCATTAACTGAAGAAGCTGAGAGTGAGCTGTGCTTTTGTTGAAGGCTTTGCACAACACTTACCCTTTCTCTCTGCGTCATTTCGTTCTGGGGACTGCCAAGCACAGATGATTGCATAAGTTGCACTGCTTGTCAGCCCAAAAAATAATGAGGACCTTTCCTAAGTCTGCTAACTCTTCCTACAGGACATAAATTGTTGCGGCGTTTGCCATTAGAAATGGAAAAGTACAATGAGTTTCTTAATTGGGCCATTTCTCCTCAATTAGTTTTGCCAGACAAACTTCTGTGCCACAGGAGTTCCTTGTGAAACCTGTATTTCAGGCAGCTAATCAGAAACATCTCATGAGGGAGGAAACACCATGATGCAGTGCAACGTCCTTAGTAAGGTCCAGAACACATATCCCCAAACCAATCTGTGATCATGGCCACCAAGAGGCCATAAGCCAAATCGAAACCCCACAGAAGCAGAGAGACAAGAAAGGCTGGAGGAAAACAAAGCAAAAAAGTAGTGTAGTTGTCAGGTTTGACCAACTTATTTTAGTTTTATGACAAGAAAAGCAAGCAAAGCAAAGCTCCCTTTTGGCTTGGTGCAGTTGTACCTTGTCTACACCCTGCAGTTCCACATTGTTTTCTGCCCTATGTCACTCTAAGTGCTCCTCCTGGGCACGGTGAAGCTGATGGGGGTTGCCTTGGAGTGCCCTCGGGGAAAAGGGTGCCACCAATCTCCAGGGATACCATAACTACCTTCATTCTCTCCGAAATGTGTGGTCGTGGCAACTCCTAGCACATAGAATATCGGCATGGCTTGCATAAGGCAGTGTGCAACATGAAGGTTATACCCTGTCATAATCTGGTAATTGGGAGGGGTTGTATAATAACTGCTAGCAAGTCTGAGTAAGATCTCTTTTGTGTGTTTATGCTGAATTTATTAGGTTTTTAAAGAAAATTCTTCGTAACGTTTTATTCAAATAAACCTGGAGCCTGTGATCAAGTGTCTCTTACTTACCTTCCGGATGTCTCATGTTAATACCACATGAAAAGGAGGTTTGAAGAGCTCTGCCGTCAATGGATGTTTATGAACAGCCTCTGCTCGCTTTCAGACATGTAGTAAAAGTCAGATTTTCCGAAACACTCAGCATCCAAAGTTCCCACCGTGACAAGAAAGGGCATGTTTTGAAAAGGAGCCCATCCACAGACCCAAGCATTGTCATTTCTTGTCACAGACAACCACAGGATCACCCCTGCAGCTAATCAAGAAGCCACTTAAAATGGCTTTGCCTCATTTCTCCAGTGAAAGGCTGTTCCAAAGCATCATTTCTGTGAGGACTGAGTAACCTGCTAATTTCCAGCCTAAACATATTCATGAGAAGCTTTTCTTCTCCCCTAGCGTGTAGTCTGCAATATATTTATAGGCCACAGCTGAATTGCCTCTCAGCTCTGGATTTGCTTGGCTACCAAACAAATACACCCAAACAGGCTGAGCTCCTTTGAAAATCTCTATTCTCTGAATCCAAAGCAAATTATAAGTAGTATTTTGCAATTTTTTCAGGAGTTTTTCCAGTCCTGACAAAATCTTCCAACTTGGAGTCCATACATGTACACTGTTTGATGTATTGTTTCAAAGGAGATTGAAAAAAAAATAATATTAGTTCTATAGCAGTGCAATTGTAAAACTGAATAACTTATTTTCAGTACTTTCATCATGACATCGTCTTCACACCCAGCTTGCTTTGCCATTTGGATATTCTAGCAGTTGATAATTTTGAGTGCAGAAGGGGATTAGAAACATTTTCAACATCTGCTATGTTGCGGTGTTTTTGCATCAATAGTAGGTGTGTTGTTGTTTGAAGGAACTACGTGTGAGTGGTTTTTAGATCAGAACCTCCCACTGATGGTTTCACTCGACTGGAAGTATGAGTTTACTTAGGCAAGTGCAATAGTTGCCAAACTAGATTAAAAGGTTCTTCAGGGAGAGTCCACTCCAATTCATGGCAAAAGTCTTTGAAATCATCAGTTAAAACAGGAGACTGCTTAGTAAGTGTGGCCATAGTGTAGAAGAATGATTTACACTGCTGTAATGTATAGATGTGTTTTCAAATTTTCATTTTTAAGAGTACTAAAGTCTTAAGAAAAAATATCTAATAAACTCAAGAATATCTTGCTGCGCATATATACACAACTGCACATCCATATGGGTTGTGCACTGTGGTTTTCAACCTTCTTCAAGTTATAAACTCAAAAAATACATGTGGCTAATTAAAATCTGCTGACCACAGTTGCCTTTTGGGAGCTTCTAAAAGTGCCAGGGATCACTGAGAGCCTGCAGAATATTAGCTGGAAAGATTACTGGCATGCAGTAAAGCCAGTGGCTGTTTCAGAAAGCCTCAGAATAGCCTCACTTCAACTCAGTGTTTTGGGACATTTCTCAGCATCCCTGTTTTCAAAGCAGAAGCCAATTTATTGTCTCCTTTGTTTCTACAGAGCTATTGTGTTTCTGCTGTATTTGTCTCTGGCTTTTCATTAATAACCATTAATTCAGTTTTGTGGCAAATTTCATCATATCTGGTCCATCTTGTTCTTCCCAAGCACAAGTTTCTTCCCAAGTTACTAATTCTTTTGTGGGCATTGTTTCCACCACTTCACTGATGGCTGAGTTATTTCTCTCTCCTGGTGCAAACCTCACAGCTTGACATTTAGGGTGCATTTCTCTGGAAAAGATAAATATTCTTCACCTGGTCAGACCTGGAGACACTGAAAAAATACATGTTCTCCAAATGAGTTACTGTGTTATGGATATCTGGGACCCAGGTCCTGGTAGTTGAGAAGAAGCTGTTTGAGATACAAGGCAGCTGGGAGGACTTTTATGAGCTTCATTCCTGGTACAGAAAAAGAGAATGTTAGGAGGTTGCAGCAACAAATGAGAAACTGTGAGGAGGTAGAAAAACAGCAAACAAGGTGACTAAAAATGATATTAATCAGCAACTAATATTGCTGATATACTCAGCTGATGGAAGGTGAGAGACAAAATGGGGAATAGCATGGGGCTCCAGGAGGCAGCATGACAGCAGGGCAGGGCAGGTCCTGAGACAAAATCCAAGCTCTGTCAGGAATCCAGATCACCAGACAAGGCTGGTGCTAAAGCAGGTCTGAGGGTAGGCCAGGAACTCAGCCAGAGGTTTGGGGTCAGGGCCCCAGGTCCCAATAATCAAGGATAAGAGTCAGAGGTGCCAATGTTCTAGACAGACTCTGCTAAGCAGTTAGGGGATCACAGGATAAGGTTAAACCATAGGAAATTTGGCGTTGGTCTCAGGTCATAAGGCTGCATTCCTATAAATCCAGTGAGCAAAGTCAGCTGCTGAGTATCTCATGGACCTGAGCGTGGAAAAGGTCTGGACCTTCAGTGCAATTTCTGATCATATGATACAAAATCAGCCACACACCTGCACATCCAAAGTTCGTGATGCAATTGCATTCTGACTTTCTTACTATGGGATGATGCTATATGAATTAGAGGATGACGCTGTATGATGAAGACTAGCAGATGCAATATTTGTATTTAATGCAAGGCCAATTGATCTTGACTCACCGAAGCTGTACAGAGCTTCACGTGGAAATCTGAGTGGCCATTTCCAGTGCCCCTTTCGGTTTTTGACACTACCTCACAGAGATCTTTCCGAAGTATTTCTAGCTATCCCTGTGGTACGAACATAAAGATGATGAAGATGTTCCTAAAATGCACCAGAGACAATATCTCCATTACAGAAAGGGAAACATTACTGTCATTGCACAGGGGAGTAAGGAACCCCGTTTGAGATATCATATGCACTTTTGGTCATTCCCACTCAGGGAAGCTAATGACCAGCAGAGATGCAATGCAGACCAGGAGAATGAAGGGCCTGCTTTCATGGAAGGCAGTAAAACGGCTGGGTTTTGTAGCCCAGAAAAGTGAAAACTGAGGTAAAAAATGTAAGATTGTTCTGTCTAAATAGGGTAAGTATCAAAGACGAAAGAACAATTACTTAAGCTAATGGATGGTGTGGGCAAAGACACAAATAGATAGAACTGAGCCAGGCTGGAAACGGGAAAAAAAGCCAATTTCTGAAGGAAGCTATATGAGACATTGCCTTGACTCAATTACCCTGAAGATGCCTTTGAGTCCTTGAGTATCTGCCTTCTTAAGTCTTCTGTGGATGTGATAGTATATGTCACATATTTCTATTTAGCTTTCCCTGCTTTGGAAATAATGTCCATTTCAGAGTAGCTGTAAGGTTTTGTTAAATTCTTACCGACAAGAGGCCATCCTATGATGGTAATGTGGCTAGGTTACAATGCTTAAAAAGTTATTCAGTATTTCTTTTGAAACTCTTTATTCAGTATCTGGCTTCACATTTATATAATTTTCTGCAAATAATATAAATCGTACTCTGAGTACACCATTATTAGTTTCGTCACAGCCTCAGCAGATTTCACTGACATTGAGGAGGGTGATTTCAGAGCACCCCCAGGAAGCTCAGGCTGTTACTGTTCCTTGTTCCTAATTGGCTTTGGAGACCAGTCAGTGGGAGAGGCTGCACCATATCCAGTATGCAGGGTGTTAAAATTTAGATGATCATCTCTAACATGCCTTCACTGTCTGTGTGGGAGTACACTTTTCAGGAGCCCACAGCCACCAAATGAAGGCATTTTTTCATAGGAACCCAGGAAGCAGAAGTCTGGCAGACATTAAGTCACAGAATTAGTGACTTAGACCACAAAAAACTAGTATCTTGGGAGGGATGTAAGGAGGGCATTTAACGAAAACCTTTGCATTAAGAGAGGATTGATATCAACAGATCATGAGTGACCAATATTTGTGTAACCTTCTCAGACAATCCACATCCTCTGCTGGCAGCCTGTTCTAGCTCTTTACTTCTATAATTAGCAAGCTTTTTCCTAACAGCTTGACTCTTCAGCTAAAGATTTAAATAATGCTGGTTTTTTTTTCTTCTTACTCTATCTTCATGAGTCTGGAGAGTAAGTAATGATTAGTAATAAATAACTAATCCTTCATTATTCACAGAAAATAGCAGTTTCCTCAGCTCCCCTTTTAGCAGTTGCTTTTATAGACTCAGCACCCAAACAGCTTCAGTGTTCCATCATAGAATAACCCCACATTATTTACATTTCTATTGCTGAGGTGTCTCTCCCATGTATGCCCACCATGGGCTTATTTCCTGAAGTACTATTCCCAAAAATGGACACAGGACTACAGCTGGGGAGTCATTGGCAATTAGTAGCATGGCATAATTGCCTTTCATATTTTAGCTATTACAGTCCTATAAATACAGCCAAGAACACCTTCCTTGCAAGAGCATCACAGAGTTGACTCACATTGAGCACAGGATCCTGCATAAGCCCGGACCTGTCTGATCTCACCCGTCATGTGCAGGGCTCCTGGCTCTGGTTCCTGCCCCCGGACTGCCCGCAGCAAGGGTGAGAGCTGTGCTGGGCAGAGGCTCCTGCCTGCACCACGGCTCCACGTGCCAGCCATGGCTGGCTCCCACCACCTGGGATCCACTGGCCCATGCTGTGCCCACCGCCAGCCCGCCCCCAGGAAGGTCACTGCTCCAGTGGCATCCCGTGAATGTCAGGTGTCAGGTGGATCCTGCCCTGCCAGGCATCCTATGTGCCATTAACTCATGTGGATGCTTGAAAAACCTGCAACCCCCCCCATGCCTTCCTGTTCCACTCCTGATTCTGTGATCTTCTGGAAGTTCAAAAGGCAGAAAGAATTCGGATGGAAACTTCTCTTCCCTGAGTTACCAAGGTGGGCAGCTGAAGGGAAGGTCTCTAACCAGAGAATGAGGCATATTTCAGCCATTTGATCTGAAACCTCCAAAAGAGGCCTCATTCAGAGATAGTGCCCAAATGTCTTCTGAAGAAAAAGAACTGCTCGGAGAGCTCTAACAGGGCACTTAAAGAGATGTCCATACTCACTAGAAACTTTTCATTTTGCTAAGCCTTCTCTTTATTCCCACACCCTTCCTTAGTGTTACATGTTCAGCTGCTGAAAATAGGAGTGCCTTCTGCTTTCTGGCATGCTCGTACACTCATGCAATCAAGAGCACTCTCTGGGGTTTTATAGGCTTGTGTAGCTCTTTGGCAATGGACACGTTCTCTTCCACACAGCCTGGATTAAGGCAGACAGTGCATTGTATCACTTGCATTAGTGATTGCCAGGCTGTGCTTTAAGGAGAAGCTTTCTCTGTGTACTCTGTATTTCTGGTCTGTGTTCTAGCTTGGAAGGGAACAATATTTAAAAGGAAAAAGATGGATGTGGGTGGCAATCATTACCACAGGCCTGGGAAAATCTGTTGATATCTGGCCCTCGAGCTGCTGGTTCCTGGGTTAGTGATTAGATCTTTCAGTTTGTTCAATACCCAGCACAGTGAGGAATTAGGCTGGTGACCCTGGGGAGAAGGGTAGATGTCTGTGCATGGCTTCAGTACCCACCTCAGTCTGAAGCCATGGGCTGAACTGGAGTTTCCAGCCTGACTTCAGTGTCCCGCCGCAGCTCCAACCCTGGGTGCGTCTGCATGGAGGCACTGCAAAGATAAGCCACCACTGCAGAGATAAGCCACCACAACTGACAGCAGAGCAACCCTTCCCAGGGGTTAAGCAGTTCACAGATCACTGAACCTGTTTCCAGTACGATTTTTGAATGGAAATATTGGGATGTCAGCTTTGGTCTCTCCAAGTCCTTTCCATGAGATTCTCACTTTCCTGCTCCAACACCTGCCCTGCAATTCCCACTTGTGATTGCCAGCCTTAGCTTAATCCAGCCTCTCCCTCACATGAAGTCACCTTGTAGGAAGGAGCTCCTTCCCTCCTCCCATTGTGGATGCAAAGGGCATCAGCCCACCTGGAGAAACACACAGGACTGCAAAAAGCAACCCCAGCTCTTTTTGTGACTCAAACTGCAGAGCCTCGGTGCAGACAGGAGCCTCTGACTATGGATGAAAGCAACCCCTTCCCTCACATCAAAGGGTTAAACGCTTCGTTTCTTTGCAACAGGCACTTGGATGCTTCCAGGCATTGTATGAGCTGCTGGGTGTGTTGGGAGTGTCTGCTGTCTGCCTGGACCATTGTTCTTTTCTTCAAGGCAGCACATCACTCTCTGCTGTAGGATAACTCATCTCTCCTCCTCTGTGTAGGTGAAAAACCCACCCTTGACAACACCTTGCAGTGTCTTGTGCTGCTCTTTGATTTTCCTTCTGATTTGGTATTTGCTGTGACCTTTTAATCTCACCAGGATGGTTCTACTTTGAAGCACGAAGCCACACGGTCCCTCGGTTGAGGTGTCACTGCAGTTTGGTGGAAATAGGCTTCGTTTGGGAAGGAAGGGGGAGGCACAGCACCAGCTTTCTATTTCTGTGCATCGCTGCAGATCCTTGCTCTCTGCTGTGCACGGCTGCTGCCTTGCAGGGTGTGAGAAATTCCATTTCTTCTCTACTCACCCATTTTGTCTGACATGCTTCTGTGCTTGGGCACCAGACTCGTGCCTGGTCCCCTAAATCTCTTGAGAGTCTTGGAAGAAACAGGGCACAGCCTAATCTGCTGTTTTCTGTCTATAACTGGAGTACATGACACACTTCCCAAAATAAGCTGCAGTATTTATTGGCTGTCACAGGATGCAGAACAGGAAAAGCAGTTCCTCAGCTTTCATCAGGGCTTTTATTGCCAACCTGACTTGTCACTTTTCTAACTGAAAGCAGCAGGGCTTTTACTTCTTTGTTGGCTTCACCTTTTTGCAAAACAATTAGTAGAACAAATAAAACAAACATGGCATTTTGGCAGTGCTGGAAGTCAGAGGGATTATTGCATGTGGATTTGTAGGGAACAGGATTCAGCTCCTTCACTTGTCTAAAGAACCCAGCTCTGACTTTCATCCCTAAACACATGGTTCTCCAAAGTTATGTGGAATGCAGTCTTGCAAAATCCTCAGCCTCTCCCCACTTCAAGTGGCCTGGCCTATGCAGAGGGAGAGGAGAACCTGTCTGCTCACAGTGCCAAGAAAGCACTGGCAGATGTTTAGAGGGTGCTGATATGTCTTCAGCCACTGGTGTTAAATTCCTGAAGGTGTGAGGCTGTGAGGGATCTGATAAATGGCTCAGACAGGGCACTGCAGCTGCTCTCATCGTGTGCCCAGTAAAGAAAAGATTGTGATTTTCCAAAAATGAAACACTAAAGTGGAAGAAGATGAATGTGTCTGCATTTTTCAGACTGAATATATTTCTTAAATACAACTCATCAACATAAATGCTGTCATGAAGGGGTTTTTTAAAAGCCCTTCACAAATGTAAATGGTAGGAGAAGCACTAAGCAACTCAGTGAGCAGGAAGAGGTTTAGGTTAATAGAGCTCCTTTCAGAAAATATCATTACACTAGTGCTTAGCCAGCTTTTTTTTGTCTCTCAGTTGTTTCTGGCTTATAAATGCAAACTCTATTACTTCAGCCAGCAAAGTCATCTGTATGTGCAAACCCATGCACAGGAGATGGCATGAAAGGCCAGATGGTAACAGCATTATGACCTGCTTAGCAGAACAAACACTGCTGGGACTGTGAGCTTTCACCTCAGGGTCAATATGAACTGAAGACCCAACCCAAGCCAGCTCTTATTGACCAAGAACACCCTATATCGATGATAAAACAATAGAAGATTTGCCTTACAACAACAACAACAACAAATAAATATAAGCATGGCCAGAACAGAAATGGGCCATAGGAAGTCTCAGCCAAAAATTTGATCCTGAGTTTCTGCTTGGTGTGTACTTGTGAATCCAAGTGTGCTGACCTGGGGGCTTCATTCTTCCACTCCTGCTGGTTTAGCATATGGAGAAGGGCGGCACTTCCAAGAACTGCTGCCCATCTTGTTTGCATAGCAGGGTAAGCAGACGAAGGCAATCGGAGGCTCTTGGTGGCGTGACAGGCAGTGGGACACACCCTGGGCACCCTTCCAGCTCCCGGGCTCTATCACCCGCAAACAGCTCCAGAGCTGCTCGGTGTGAGCACAGCCCCTCCACATGGAATCAGGCAGAGTGGGTGTGGGCTCGTGTCCGGGCACACAGCTCAGCCACCGGCCAGGCACCTGTCCCTCTGGAGACCAGAGCCAACCCACACCTGCACAGCGCCGGCTGCCACTGCGGGGATTGCTGCCTGCTGACCCTGCCCGTGGCAAACACCTCTTCCTACAAATCCCCTCCTTTAACTCATCAAGCCTCCTCCCAAAATACCCCCATCACCCCGGCCTCAAGCCTCCCTGCCAGCCGCAGTCTGGCAGTGTCCCACCTAAGATTGCCGACAACCAACCATTTGTCCTTGTGCCAGCTTCATCCTTTAGAATCAAAATCACATCCTCCCCTGGGTCAGCTTGTGTTTATGTGGCAGCCTGTCCCAGCATAGTCTTGTAGGGTTTCCTTGGGGTCTTTGTCTTCAGGCGTGTGGGCACATTCCACCAACCTGCACGTTCCTCTACTTTCTCACTGTTTCTCCAAAGGTCTCTCGTGTCTCATCAGAAAGAGCTTTATCTGTGCACTAATTAATTCCTGGCTACTTTGTCTACTGTGATCTCTGGCGTGTCTCTGCGAGTTCGGGCTGTGTCACAGTGGCCACCTGAGGAATATTAGATAACACTCACACAGAGGTGTCCCTGCCCTCCACTGCATCCTCACTGCCCTGGGAGAGCCCCAGCCTTGCCTCTGCAGCACCAACCTGGCTGCACACAGCAACTAATGCCCAAGGCACTGAGGAAAGTAAATGCTCTTGCTCCTCCACAGGAGGCTGGAAAACTGCCCACTTTCTCCGGAGATGCTGAATATAAGCGGGTAGGTGTGAGAGGTGCAGATGCTTTAACAGGAATGTTTTTTCAAGAACCAGCCCTACTGTCTGGAGACGGCGCCAGAGTGTTGTGTTTGCTGTTTCTGACTCAAAGAAGAGGGATAAAAATAGGCTTGTACAGGGCTTACCACAGAGGGTGTACTGCTGTCACACTGGTACCTGCACACAGCACTGCTTAATGTTCATTTACCTTAGTTGATATTGCATTCCCTAATTTTTTGTCCACCAGTGTCCACCCTCTCTAGCCCAGTATTTAATGCATGAGGCATGGATTTTTCTTCTGACCTTCTTCACAGCACAGAGTACACGTACCTGGTACCCTCCTGATGAGGTGAATCCAAATTTAGAAGCATTTCCTTGTGAAGCAAATGACTTTTCGTTTGATGAGAAGCACCTGGCTGAATAGCTGAGTGATGGTTTCCTTCTAGACCTTTCTCAGAAGCAAAAAGCAGCTGTTATCCTTGTGCTGAGCAGTCTCAAACAATATAAAAATCTAGCAGTTATTGATCTCCTGTAGTAAACTCCACAAATTTTGCCAGTAAGCAGTAGCATTTTTTTAACATCCCTGAATAAAAGCTAAGAAGGGAGGCAGCGATTTTCCGTCTCTCTGCCAACACTGATCTGCCTCAGGGACTTGGCAGGACAAGTGACAGCCAGGCCTGACAGGCCTGTCTGCAAACAACATGAGATGGCAGAAGGTCATTTAACACATCAGCTCCACCTGTGAGGAGAGAGGGCTGCACTCACGCTCCTGCTGCAGGCACCAAGTGGTTGTGGCTCCGGGCTCAAGAGGGAAATCCACATTCCCTGCATAGCCATGGAGCTTCTGAGAGCTGTGGTGTGAGATATTCAGAGCAGTCTGGAAGTGGGCAGGCATGGTATGGCAGATAACCACTGGTTCACTTGTTTCCAGGAGTGTCTTCTGCGAGGTCATGGTCTTTCTGCCCTGGGTTTTAATTCTCTGAGTGATGGGTCTTTTCACTGTGCAAGCTGTGCCTCCAGCTGTAGTCACGTAGCCAGCTGAGTATTTGTACTTTTGAGTGCCAGGTAAGGGAGGATGAATGGAGAGAGAGCAGAGCATTGTTTGTGTAGTTGGGATGGATATGAAGAAGAGGAGATCTGGCAAATGTCAGGGGAAAATAATGAGGATGAGCAAGCAGGTAAAGCCAGGAAGGAAAAACAGACTCTTCCTGGATTTTTCCCCATGGCTGAAATCTGAAAGCATTCACATTTTTTATGTACTTTTGAGGAATAAACTAAAGGACTTTGGTGCCTATCCTCTGCTTTACATGTATTTAATTACTGTTTGCACATTCAGCTGCTAACAGACCAGCCAAGGCTCAGCCTGGCAGCCCTGCCTCCTTTGCTGGGGACAGCAGCAGTGGCAGCCACAGCAGCAAGCAGCTGCCTGTTCCCCTTTGCACTTCTGCATTCAAGGGTCTCAAAGCATTTTTGTAGACAGGGCACAGCCATCCCCTCTCTTTTCCAAAGAGGAAACCACAATAAAAGGAGAGGAAGTGATGGGTGCAAGCTGATGCGGTGTGGCTCCATGACCCTTCAGCCCAGAGAGGGTGAGGGATGTTCCAAGGGCTTCCAGTGACCTGGGATGTCCAGGCCCCAGCTCTCCTGGGGTGTGCTAGCCACTGCAGATGGCCTTTTCTATTGTTCTCTGCAATGAGAAAGGGCCTCAGAAACACCAGCTCTGTACAAAGTAAAAGTTTACCCCCATGCCCTGAGCTGCACCAATAAATTTGTGTTTCCCTGAATCCCACTGCTGGCATTTTCTGCACTGTGCTTCCCATTAAGCAGTCCACAGTTATGTCCTTGAGGTTAAGTTCACTTTTTATCCACTATGTTTTCCACCCCAAGAGCTTTCTATCTCCGAAGCCCCTAAGGAAAAGGTTTGCAGCAATTCCTTAGTGCTGCAAGCAACAAATGTCATGTCTCCTCTGGTTTTGAGACAATGCTATGTAACTCCTCAAGAGTCTTGGATTAAGCAGCCAAATCAGTGGCAGACATGACAGATGCTTTTCAGCAGTGTTTAATCAAGGTATTTAGGCCCATTAGACTCACAGCCAGGCAAGCCAGTTCTCCACTGCAACCCTGGCCCCCTCATCCACCTGCCTCTGTCCCCTCCAGTATTTCCACCTCCTCCCACAGTCCTTTTGACCAGCATGGGGAGTTACATATGCCCCAGCAGCCCCAAAAGGAGGGACTGAGTCCCAGGCACTGGGTGAACTCACCCCTGCCTTGGTGGCATGGTGGCCAGGAGGCTCCATGGGGCCCTTGGGATGCTTGAAAAAGGAGCACAAACTGTCCGTGCCTCAGCCCATGTACGCTTTGTACAGGTTATCAGCTCT
The DNA here is from genome assembly GCA_013397845.1 of Melanocharis versteri. Classification (NCBI taxonomy): domain Eukaryota; kingdom Metazoa; phylum Chordata; class Aves; order Passeriformes; family Melanocharitidae; genus Melanocharis; species Melanocharis versteri. The sequence continues at coordinate 205,684 of VZTG01003434.1, read as the reverse complement.
TCCACAGATTTTTCAGAATTGAGGATTAGCAGGGAGCTTGCTGAAATGGTTTATGAACATGTTCTGTGGGTGCATTAATACTCCTGCAGCCAGGGATTGCCCCTGCAGGCTGCCTCTGCCACCACCAGCTCCTGAAGGCATCTCCCTCATTTCTGTTTCACCTCCATGGAAATCAGGGCTGTGACTTTCGGAGATGGCTTGCGGCTGTTTGTGTGAGCTCATGGAAAGGAGTGAAGTCAGTTATAAAGTCAGAGCGTGCAGGGCTGGTACTGGTTTTGGCTTGCACGAAGGACACGGTGTTTCAGCTGGCAGGTTTGTTTCCAATGTTGCATTGATGAGGAGCAGACACAAGCCCTCAGCCAGCCTGTGTCCGTGTGAACAGAAATGTCAGGGCACACGGGCTCATCCCCTCCCTTCCTTTCCCAATTAAAACCTCAAGATTTTTGAAGAAGAACAAGGTGTCAGCTGGTGGCTCTGCTGGTCACGCTCTTCTCAGAGGCAGTAGGAAACTCTGGTGCATCGCCAAATGCTTTGGTGACCTTGGTGAGGGAGGATGGTGACCAATGATACCATGACACATTACTGGAGGTTGCTGTGTCCCAGTAGCTCCTGAAGATTTTTGCTGGCTGAGGAAGCTGGGCGACTCGATACCCATTTAATTAAACCCTGGGCATGACACACGGCCCATTTATTTTCCTTATTGGTAACTGTATGTGAGGCAGCACATCACGAGCTTGAGTCCCAGCAGATACCTGTCCACATCACAAGTTAAAAATAATTCTCTGCTGCTGGGGTTAGAGGCAGAGACTTTGGTTTGGGCTACTCAGGAGTCACACCAAAGTGCTGCAACACTGCCTCTGCTTTTCACAGTCTGTGAATCATATCTGGCATTGTGAGAGTAATTTAAATAGGATGATGAGGGCAGGGTGTTATGGATGCTGTTAGCCCAGATCTACTCTGGTCCTGGGGGACCCCGGTGGCAGCAGAGCTGGGGAGAGGTCCCAGTCTTCCCTGCTTTGGGCATGTGCCCAGCCACGTGTTTCACGCTGTGAGGTACTTGCTCACTCCTTGCACCATCAGGCCAAAATCTATGAGGTCAGCCATCATCCGTAAGGAACACTGAGTGTCTTTTCAGGCGTGTCCCTGTGCCCCTCCACAGGCCGTCGCTGAGGTTTGCAGACCTTGAAGGGCTTTGCAGTGCACAGCAGTTAACTCTGAGTAGCTGTAAAATCAGGCAACTATAAAGTGAAAATTGAGCAGAAAAAGGCGTTAGGTCAGGAATTTTCCAATCCAAACTGGTCAAGACGTGCAGCAGAGATCCACTGTGCAAAAGTAATTGTTTTCAGAGGGCCGTGTGTTCACAGGCTGCAATGACAAAGCAGAAATAACTTAGATAATAGATGTAAAATTGACCTGAAGAGAAAGTTGGGAGTCTTTTCTGTAAGAGAATGGAGGGAAGGTGTCTCTTGGAAATTCGTATTTTGTCCATCTCAGAGGGACTTTAGGGAAGCAGTCAAAACCAAAAGCCATCTGAGCAGAAGAAAGGTCCACACAGGCCCAGCAAGAGCTGCATTTTGGCCCATCTGAATGAGCTGACAGATGCAGTTAATAGAAAAGCTTTGCTTTTGGATGCTGACGAGGGTATAATTTCTGATGTATGGACTGGAGGAAGGTTTCATGGGAAAGCTAGCGTGGTGAGTAAGAAATGTGCCTACATTTAATGGGGATTTTCAAAAGGAAAGGGTGTGCTATATAGTCCCCAAACTTTGTTTTGTCAGCTGGATTTGAAACACTGTGTTTCCTTAATGGTAATGACCTCTGTGAGTTTACTGTAATGTGGGACGACACACAGGCATGTTGGTCAGCCTCAGCCAGAGGAGCTTCCCAAAGGGAGATGCTGCAGGACTTGGCCTGACATGACTGCTGGGTGAATCAGCGACTCAGTGGCTGCAACCTTCCTGTGGAGAGAGAGGCAATTCTAAATTCATGGGCTGCTGATCAGAGTGAGAGGGTGTCTCCTTGTCCTATAGAGATAGTGAATGATCTAAGTTGCAAGGGACCCTTGGAGGTCATCTACCCCAACCTCCTGCCCACAACAGGCGTGACTGAACTCAGACTGAGGTGCTCAAGGCATTTTCCAGTTGTTTTCTCCGGGGATGAAGAATCCACCTGTTTCCATTCCTCTGCTCTAGTACCCCACTATTGTCATAGCGAAATATTGTTTTGTTATATATCAGCTTGGATCGATATCTTCATCTGATATAAAGAATGCTGCCTCTTTTGTTTTTCTGTAGAGAGTGTGAGATTTTAGAGGGATTTGTGTTTTAACCCCAAGGATTAAAATAAAGTAAGATTGTCCTTGATGTTGGTTTCCTGCAATCAGTATCATAATGAATGCTTATTCTGAAATCTTATCAGATCATGCCCTAGGAGAGGAATGAGAGACACTGTTTTAAAGACTAAATATAGTTGTTTAAAAAACAATGATGAGCTTCTTTCTTGCTTCCTTCTGGGAAAGATAAAACCATGGCTTGCTGTGTATACGCTTTGCCTGCAGTTTCTCCTGAGAACCAGAGATACGTAAGAACACAAAGCAATATTTCAGTCATTCTTATTTTGTATTCTGGCAGCAGCCTCTGCAGCTGTTCTGGTACAAAGTCAAACCTCAGGCTGCATTATGACTTGGCAGGTGCTGGCCCATGCAGGTGGCAAAGTGGAGTCCCTGTACATTAAAATTGGGTATCAAACAGAATGAGATAATTTTTTATAGAAGTCAGTCAGAATTGTGCCTCTCTCTGGAAAAGGACCTGGACGTCCCCTCCCCAGAAAGCAAGTTCATGCCTGCTGTCCTCAGTGGGAAAAGCAAACGCTCTCCTTCCCTCTGTCAAAACCTGCAGATGAGTGCAAGGAAAGGTGGGAGCATGGCCCTGTTTCCACCAGGCATTCAAGGACAAGACCTCACTTCTATATGGAGTGCTGAAGGAAGAAAGAAGCAGTTCTTGCTGATTTGGCAGAGGTCAGGCAAGGATCTCATGTTTTCTCTCCAGTGTCAATAGAAAGGAGTCTGATCCAGGCTGCAGCTCAGTAGATGTGACCTGGCTCACCCAGCGTATGCTTCCAGAAGAAGTCATCCTCAACTGCAAATCTGGGGGAATTTTAGAAGTCAAAATGGAGTTATTAACTGAGGGTGTCTTTATTTAATTCACAAATGTGGATTTTGAGGTGTCTTTTGAAATCCATAGGCCTCTGGTTCTCTGAAGCTTGGAGCTGTCTCCTTCCTGCCTGGAGGTGACCTGGAGCCGTGAATAATCTCCCAGGCCCATCCTGCCTGGCTGGTGGGGTGTCCCCCACCTCAGTTCAGTCCCTGGCCCACTGAGCCCCACCGAGTGCCACAGTGTGTGCCCCAAATGCACCCACTGAAGTGACGACCCAGAGTGGACCAGTCCACGTTATCAGGCTGGCAATAGTGGGTGGGAATGTAACACCAAGGATACCCCTTCCAGAGCAAAGGAGCGTTTGCAAATTAAGCAGAATACTTTTCTTGTTACTTAGGAAAACAGTGGCGAGTCCAGGGATGGCCCTGTCACATTTCGGAGGCAGCTGGATGAGGAAGAAGCAGGGCTTAGCCATCAGGTGGCACTCTGAGCATGCTGATCAGCAGAGATGTCACTCACAATGTTCCTGGGATAGAGGAAATTCCTTCAATTCACGAATATGACATAAACTTCACGAGCTGTGATTCATTTCAGGTTAACTCCCTTTCTTTATTCCTGAAAAATTAATCATCCAGCTACTGCATTGTTTTAATACAGAGGAGTCCTAGGAAGAGAAGTACAGAAGCCACATATTTTCCTAATGTTTCTTTATCTAAATATTTATTATGTAGCTTAATATTTTTGCCAAAGTAGAATAATTCCACGATTTATTGTCCTGTATTAAACTAGCATATCTTGGCATCTGTTCTGAATGTGTGCCTGTCTTTGTCTTAATCTCCTATCATCAAGCTGATCTCAAAATAGGAACTCGAATTAATGATCTCCAGTTTTTTTTACATAAATCCCTTCTTAACCTTTTCAGCCATTTAATGGTATTTGCAGTCTCTGCTATTGTTCTGCATGAGGTTTCACTTAGGAAGAATTTCACTTGAGAGCTTTTTTTTCTAGAATTACACATCTAGATAAAAACATAATATTTCAAATGCCTTCCTGGCTTGTTCCTTGATAATTTTTTAGCAGTAGAGCATTTTCAACTTTGATATACCAGCAGTAGTTTATTATTAGTGTGTTGGTTCTGCATTAGTGCTTCTACAGGAAAAATTGTAGTGACAGCAATTGAAGGGTGAAATGGAAGGACTCGTGGTTAGCACGGCAGAACAGCACTGCAGACTATAAAATCGCTGTTCTGCTGCTTGAAGCCAGGATTTTGTAACTGGCATCAATGAGAGAGAGATCAGGCTCTGTAGCAGATGGCAAATACTACTCACGCAGAAGACAGCAGGGCTGAACGGGTTTTGCACAATATTCTCCCTTTCTGCCCAGCATATTTGTAAAACATATTTTTTAACTTTTCTGACCTACTCACCACAGAAAACAATTTAATTCCTTACTCCTGCGTCATCTGACCCTGATATTTAGTGTATTCCCTGCCATTCATGGCTCCCATCCCCAGAGCCGCGAACAAAGCCGTGCTTGTTACAGGGAAAAGCATGAGCTCATCCATTGTAATCACCCGGCTGCTTTAGCTGCTGCTCCAAAGGAGGTTTTGTGGCAATTTCTGAATGCCTTCAGACAAGCCAGCACTGGATAAACTTTGGTTGAATCTTCAGGGAGCAAAACTGAGTGGATTAAGTGCTCGTAGCTGCCGTAAGAATAGGTTTTCTGAATGCAGGGAAGCCCCGGTTATTCAGATGATGCAGTGGTGTTTCAGCTCCAAACACAGCACCTCTTTGAGGCTCAGGAAAGCAAGGTCCCAGTGTAGGCTTCAGATCCTTTGATCCTCTGACATTCAGGGCTTCAGGGAAACAAAGGTGAGAAAATGAGAAATGCAAATAAGTAATTGTGGAAATGTGAAGGAAAGGACTTGTTGAAGCTTAGGCTTGCCAAAAATAGCAGTGAAACAACTCCATTTTATGCAGATGAGTTATAATCACATGTAAATTGCATTTTTTTTTCAACTGGATTCACTGTAGCTTTCAATTTAGAGACCTGCTTGAGGTCCCTGAAGGTCTATAATCTCTCCTCCAGCTTTGGCTCCAAGGAAGAAGACATTGCTAAAATTATTCATGTGCTGCCTGGCTCCTGAAAAATCGATCAGCCCATACCTTTTGTGCATTAACTACCTGAAAGGGCTTGAAAGATAAACAGAGGGCATTGTCCTGTAGTCATTCACTACGAAGAACAGAGATAACAAGCTTGTAGGAGTTTTCCCACTGCACACCTGGGGACAGTGAAGCAGCTGTAGCTCTGCCTCCATACCATCTTTTCATTATCTCATAGGTTAAAGAATAGACCACGGTTTGAATTTTTAATAATACATAATCTAATTAAGTTATATAATCAAGTTAAGAGAGAAGTTCAATGTTGAAGTTCAAGAGGAAATTCAAGAAATCTTCATGGGTTGTGGGACCTTGAGGAATGGCTTTGCTCCTCTAGACACAATTTTCCCCAACCATTACAAATTAATGTGTTGTTACATACTTGGCATGACAGTCTGCTAGTGACAGAGGAAGGGCTGCTATAGCTTGTTTGGGACTTCCTACCTCTGACTTGTCTCAGGTAACAGAGAGAAGTAAAAGGCATGCACACCATTCCCCCCTTCTTTGTAATTAGTTGTTAAACTTCCCTATAACTGAGCTGAGCCTACAAAAAAAGTCACAGATGCTGAAGTCTTTACCCTTTTCTGATTTCCATTTCATTACATGAGCCTGACTTTGAATCTAAAAATTAGGAGCTCAGACTCTCCTCTTAATGTTGCGAGGGCAGTAATCCCTTTATATAACGAGGAAATGGCATAATTCTGCCAGACGGCTGCAAACTCAGTGGGGAGCAAAGCATTCGGACCCTTATCTATTGTTTCCCTATCCTGACTCATCCCAAGTAATTTTTTCTATGGTTGCTTCTGATTTTCAAATATAATGTAATTCTGGTTTAATGTTTTTTCTCCTGGCCACACATCTGTCTTTTTTTAGTAAGTGCAGGTTTTTATTCAGCTAATGCACTAATTATCAGTGCCCTGAGAGAGATCCACACTGGAATTGCAGATGAAATGGAAAATAGAGCTACAGCAAAAAGTACAGCAGCTTAAACCTAACTCATGACCTTTTAAGACTTGTGGGTTAGCTCTGTACTACACATTGTGATAACGTGGAATTTCCTGGCTTTAGCAAAGAGATACTCAGCTCTCTTTCCTCCAAAGCGCAAAGCATTTACTGCCCAAGAAAAGGGAAAATCTTCCTTGCCATATGCCAGGCTGGTGAGCCATTTATATTTTCCACAGCAAGATGGACACATACATATTTGATTGTAATTTCTTTATGTTGAATTATATATTATATAACATGCAGTCAAGAACACCAAAATAATGAAATCTTGTAGTACCCAGGAAAGTAAATAACTGCTTGTAATATTACCAGCTTACAGGTGGTAGGGAGGGGCAGAAGCTCGGAGGGATTTATATGACTTGCCAGACGTCATGAAATGCAGGTCTGCCAGAGCCAGAGATATCCTCTCTCACAGTCTCATGTTTTAATCCTCAGTCTTTCTTTCTTTCCATTAAGATAAAATATGTTTCCCTAATCCACAATATTTCAGGGCTTTTCAGGTAAGCCCTGAATCACTGGAATTCTCTGAAGCTTCCTCTGAAAAAAGCAGTGTGTTCAGCTAGCATTCATGAATATTTTAGCTGATGCCATTATTTTTTTTTTAATATGATAAATATTACAGGGGAGAGCGGAGAGGCAGCAAAACTTTGCATTGGGAATAACATCGAATGGGGACAGAGAATTCAGGGCAACCAGCTTGTTGGTCCTGCCTGTTTACTAAAGCATCTCTCGGTGTGCCAGGGCGGATCACCATCGTCTGTGTTTTTAAGTCGCTCTCAACGCCTGTGCTGTGCAGAGAGATTTGCCGTTCCCTGTGCATCGCCGCGGGTCCCTGCGCAGTGTCCCTGTCCCCTCCTCGAGTCACCAGCCACCGCTAGGTGATCTTCCACCACCTTCCTCACCGCCCTGCTTCCCAAGGGAGGGTGTAAACAGCCAACAAAATTTTCCACAGAGATGCTATTCATGAAAATATTTTTGCACGCGCCGCTTTGCAGCCTGCGAGCTGCAGTTTTGAGTTTCCTGGGAAGAAAGCCTATTAAGCTGCCTTTCTGCAGGATTGCCATAGCAACCCTCGCACAATGCCAATGGCCCAGATTCCCTTCAGCCCCTTCTTTCTCAACTGACAGCAGTGATTTTAATGCTCCTTGAACCAAATCTTTGCATGCGGAGACCGCTTTGGGGGGGAAAAAAAAAAAAAGCTTTTAATCAGGGCTGGTTGTTCTCTTTTCTCTTTCCTTTCTTCCCGGGAAGCGAGTGGGAAGACCTTTAGCATGGCATCCCTCTCGGCCCCTTAAAGTCGCAGCTGGATAGTGACCACAAAGCAGCCCCGTGTTCAGTGTCGTTCAGAGCTGTGGGACACGGTGGAAGTGATGAGTGCACTGGGGTTGCTTTTTACAGATATTTACATCTTCAGGCAGGGATGCTAAAAGCACGGCAGGGAAATAGGAATGAAGCAATCACAGGAGCAAGGCAAATTCCCAGTTAAGCATGAGAGCAGGACTGAGACTTGGAGCAGCAGATCTCTGTAAAACAGGGCGGGCTGCTCTGCTCATTTTAAGCATCCCAAAGAGGCCAATATGTGATTACTGCCAGGTCTGGAAGCTGTAGTAAGGTCCCTCAGTGACACTTGGTAAGGCATAATGCCACAGTCAGGGCTGGCTTGTGGTGAAAGCTGGTGACATGGGAGATGGGGAAGCAGAGCCAGCACCTGAGGATGCAGCCCAGAGCCAGCTCCCCGCAGGGCTGAAGCCACTCGCCATCTGACCGCAGGCACAGCGCACCCCGGGCGCCCAGAGCTGCCAGCGAGCCAACATATGGGCACTTAGACACAGCTCAGGCAGGGAAAGAAATAAACGCCACCTGTGTCTGACTAATGTAACCCACGCTTTGTGGGAAGCAATCCCTGACTGGAGTTGGTGCTGGGGTGCAAGGCTGCCACAGCCCTCAGGCACCCTCTTTCTCTTGCCACTGTCCCTGTCACGTCCCCTTTTCTCCTGCCTGCCCTTGGAGGGGCCCGTGGTTCATTGCCCATGGCAATGTCATGGAGAGGGTGGCAAGGTGTGGGTAGCCTGGGGAAGGTCCCTGAAGGTGAGACACCAGGTCGAATGCCTGGTGCATTGAGCTGCAGCATCCCAGGGTGCTGCACCCACAGCTGCAGAGACAGCCTGGGCTGCAAACCCCACCACGGGCACCTTCTGCAAGGGGAAATAAATCAAAGCTGTACATGTAATGTCATTCCTGCTAACAGACAGACTCCAACCCCTTCCTCTCAACTGCTCATCGTATCCATTGGCAGCATTCCCCAGCTGCATCCCTGTTTGCTGTAAGCATCTAGCCCTCAGCAAACACAGTTTGCTGCACATTTACGTGCAGTGCTTAGTGCTTCTGGCTCAAAAGTCTGTGCAAACATTAGAAACAGAGGGAGCTCCTCAGCCACTGAATCCAGCCCTGGACTACCTCAGGTAACCATGTCATGTACGCTAACTAATCCTCCCAGCAGTGCCTAGATGGAGGGATGAGCTGCCTGAGTCTGTCTGGAGAAGGGAACCAAAGTGCATAGTGAGCAGCAGAGATCTGCAGGGATTCATCCCCTCCCCATCTGAGCCTGCCCTGGTCAGCAAACGTGAGTGGTTACTGCTCAGACAGGGTTCATGTCATCAGTCCAAGCAAATGGAGCATGGACACAGAAGCGATGACGAGTGGAAACATGCTTTAGGGGAGAAATAGAGGCCAAGTTCTTGTCTGCACGAAACCAAAGAAGCTTTGGAAGCTGCCCCAGACTGAGGAAGCTGAGCCCTCCCTGTATCCCATGTCTCCCTGTGGATGCTGGATTGGCCTGCTTCAACCCTGCTGTGCTGTTTGGTGCTGGTGTCCTGCTGCCCGCTCTCCCCTGATGCCTTTTTGGGGTGAGGATGCCAGGCTGCCCCAAAGCTGACCTCTCTCTGCAGCCACATTCTCACATAAATCCTACCTTGGCAATGGCAACCTCCCTTTTTGGGACCTGGTAGAAATAATCTCCCCAAAACAGGAGCCTGCAGAGAGGCTTGCAGCAGCAGAGGTGATGCAGCAAATTCCCCTGAGCTGTAAATGTATTTATATCCCGTCCCTTCCGCTTGTGGCGAAAAACCCCTTACCAGTGCTGTGGACGGGAAGGAAACCATGTTTGCATTTATCTGCACTTTTTTCAGCTGGTGGTTTGATGGTTTGTGGGATCTGTCTTTCACAGCAATCCTCTGTGAGCTGCTTCAGTGCTGGGAGGGTGGGAGAAGGAACAAAATTCTCCCTTGCTGGTTTCCCCCACCCTGGGGGCAGAGGGACTGGGCATCCTCCCCACTGTCCCTCTGCCTGGGCAGCCCTTTGAGCAACACTGAGGGTAGCAGCAGAGGTGGGAGAAGGAAGGGATGGATGGGACCGTTTGGGGAAATTTTCATAGTCTTACACAGACTTAGGGGCTTACAAGCTTTTCATTAAATTTCCCTCATATATCTGGCACTAATTCTGCCTGGATGAACTATAAACTCTGTCATATTATTTCCTACCAAAAGAAAAAAAGTTCTCATAGGGTTTTACCTGGTATAAATATAACCTTCCTCCCATTCGGAAAGATAACAGCCTGTACAAAATGAATTTTTACAGGATGATTGCCACTGTGGGAGCCAGGCTGGGTCCCAGTTTGACCACTCGCATTATCTCTGTGCCCATATGGGGCTGGATGTGCTCGGTACAGGCAGAGCTCCTGGCTCAGCCGGCTGGAGAGGCTGCTTCACTGCTTTCACTTAGCAGCTCTCAAAGACAGAACAGCACAAATATTTGTGTGTGAAGTAGGAAATAAATCGTGTGTTTTTCTGGAGGACTGGTGGCATTTGTTTATCATGCTATGCCTGCAAATGTTTGTAAACACTGTGTCAAGTTGCCACACTACAGCAAAGATTAGGATTCAGCACTTTAAAGCCTGTGTCGAGGCTTGGATAAGTCTCTTTTAATGAGGTATTTGAGGACCACTCATACTTGAAAAAGTATGGTTTGGGTGTGTGAGTCTGCCCATGTTTTCACTCTGAACATGCCACAGCTGAGGGAAGTGAGGAAGATGCAGGAACATCACTTCCTGAACATCACTTTCTAACCAGGGACACACAAATGCCATCTCACCAGAAAACACAAGTTTCTGCCATCGCTCTTCATGTGGCTCATGCCACAGACCAGGCCGAGTTCATGGCCCCACGCTGAAATCAAGTCTTTTAAGTAAGAATTAGGTTAGAAATATGAAGCCGGCAGGAGACACACAAAAACACCGCGATTTCCCCCCTGCAACAGATTGTGAACTTTGAGGTTTACAACCTAGGCTGCGGAAAACACCATTTGAAATCCCATTTTTATGGGCTGCCTGTCCCACTGGTGACATGGAGTCTCCAGCAAATGCGCTGCTCCTTCACATGCTGCTGCTCCCCTTCCTACTCCCCCTGCTCTCATATGTGCCCCACAAGGCACCCCTTGATGCAAAACTGATGGAAAGATGGGAAACTGACAGAAAGATAGAGAGTCAGCTCCATGGATATGTGAAAAAACCAACTACTGCACATGTCCAACCATTTGCACACGGAAGAGGAGGCAATGGCCCTCCCTTGGGTAACCCTTCCACAGGGTGTGGTGTTCCATGGCTTGGAGCAGGCATGCCTGAGGGAGGAGGGAATCTCCTTCCCAAACCTCTCCTGAACTGCTGTTTGCCCAACATCCTGCTGGAAAAGGTGCTGAGCTCATCCTCTGCTGGGAATCCTCCTGGCAGCTTGCTGGCTCATGCCACCTCTCCTCTGCCAGGCCCTTGCCCTCTCACAGCAGCAGCAGAGGAACCCCAGGGCTTATCAGGAGAAAGTCCCCCCGAGCCACTGAGCAGCTCCTTGTATGTCCAGCCATCCCATCTGGAGCCCCAAGAACCAGTGCAAAGATGTCAGTCAGCTGCTGGACTTGGCACTACAACCTGCAGGGTGATAGGCCCTCATAAATGCTGTTGGTGTAAGCTTGAGGGCCTATCTGTGTTTCTTTTTATTGTGGAATAAAGCTGAAGAAGCTTATACCCTGAGTCATATGGGTGTGTAACACTACCAGCAGTTTTTATGAGACTGAGCTTTTTGGCAAGAAACCCACTTCAACTGCTTGCTTGACCCAACTGAGCTGTACCTGGCATGGGGGTTGCCAGGAAATCCTGGTCCTCCATGTTAAAGTCAGTGCCTGAGATACAGCTACCCACCTCTCATCTCCCTGATTTATGACACATATAAACCATGAGATTATTAATTTTGTCTAATTTACTTACATATTTAAAAGGTGCCATGTATTCAAAATCTGATTGTCATGTGGGTCCTGGCTTTATTTATGGGCTGAGGGTCTCACCTGTCTGCCTCACCTGGGAATTTTCTATTACTGCCAAGCCTGTCCCTATGTATTTTATCTTTCCCTTTAAAGCTGGCAAAGCCTAACTCCACTGTTTGTTTGGGTTTGGTTTTTTTTTTTTTCTGTCATGAGTACTGAAAAACAGGCAGGAGGTCTGTTTATGACTTCTTGTTGGCCTTTAATGAAATACTTCACATTTTATGCCCCATTTTTTTTTTACTAACACTGACTAGTGAAGCTTGCTTTAGTACTCCCAGCTGTACTGCATGGTTAATCTGTGAATGCTTCTAGAAGAGCAATGGAGGATGAGAGATAAATATATATATTCCCTTACTGGGACTTGCAGCATTTTGCCTGGTTTCTCTGGTAGGAACTTCTCCTTGGTACAGAGCTCTCATGTGCTGCCTGCATCCAGGACAGTACCCGATCCAAGCATACACTATAATTTGTGTCCTGTCGGAGCATGTTCCCAGAAGAAGCCCTACATGAGTCATATCACTCTCCCAAACTCCCTGCCTGCTGCCAAGACGTCCAGCTGCATGAGGAGGAAGCACAAACTGTCACATGGGGATCTTTTTTGACGGTGGTGTCCTGTCAGCCTCGTGCTTGTCAGAGCCTCCTCAGGCAGCGCTCGCCAGGCTGTGCTGCCTGATTTGCAGCAAGGCTTGCTTTGCCGTAGGAGATGTGTGGAAACGAACTCCCTCTGGGTCACCTTCATCTGCAGCAGAAAACCAGACAGATGGGGCCTGAGAGAAGCATTTCCATAATGAAACAGAGAGGCAGAGCACCTCCAAGGATGGCAGGAGTTCCCTTGTATTAACAACATTCTTAAATAACAAGCACTTTCGATAATCTTTTCTCACTAGCCGCTCTCCTCAGAAGTCCCTTCATTCAGTTTCATTGCGTCCCCTTTGATGCACTTGAGTTTTCTCACAGCCTCATTCAGAAATTTTTATTGTATTTCAGTTCCTTTGTGGACTCATTCATCGTTTGCTGCAGCTTCAACATGGCTGTTAATGGTGCAGGTGTGTTGCCATCACATACATCAGGGGCTCCTGCTGCAGATGTTGAGTTTAGCCTCAGTTACACTCAGACTGTTGTTTTCCCCATGAGAGGAACAGAAACAAACAAGACACATTTGAGGTGCAGGGTAAGGAGCTGGAAGAAGGCAAGAGTGGGAGGAAACAAGCAAGTGGTTTACATGGAAATATCTTTCAAATGGCTCATTTTCTGTCATTTGAAGTACAAAGACCAATGCATAACAGGAAATGTCTTTATTCCAGCAATATTTCTTGACCACCCACTGTCAGAAATCTTCAATGTATCATATCCTTCCATGTATGTGCACGGTTTACATGGAATGGTAACGTCCTACTAATGTGGTTTTCCAGTGATAAACCACACCCTCGGGGCAAAACACTTAGCTTCTGGTCCTTTTAAGAGTGAGGGGGACAATGCCCACCTGTGTAAATCACTTTGTTGCCTATGGCTGGAGTTGGCCTGTGTTAGTCTCCACCCCAAAGTAACCCAGACAGCTGGAGGAGGCTGATGCCATCTCATTAATTTGCCTTGTTTTGTGTTTTTGTGCATTTTTCTGTCGCAGATTCTTTGGAGAGTCATGAAACTTTTACAGAACACGAGAATGATAGTGAAGACTCTGGTTTGTTCATCGTGCTGTCGGCTGCAGAGGTCTAGAAGTGATGAGACTGACTTGAAAATCACAAGTCCTGAAATAATATGTATTTTTTTGCATGTTTTCCTCCTCTACTTGGAGCCTCCAACTACAGCCAGTGCACATACTCAATTTTTTTCAGCAAAAAGGAATTAAAAAGGAAAAAAGAGGGATGGGATAATTTTCAAAAGGTGAAAGGTGTAGGCAAACAGCAACTACCGTGAGCATTGATAAACCCAAAGAAGGCAGTAATGCTGCTTTAAAAACAGTTCTGGAATTAAATTTAATTTTAATCTCTGTTTCACTCTTTGTCTTCTTCTGCCTTTACCGAATTTTTAGTCCAAGCTAACTCTGCTGTTGCTAAGACTCCCAGGAGAGAAATCCATGTTTCTAAGGGCCGTTACAGTTGACACAGCAGGACTTCGGCTGAAAACTAATCCGAAGTGAAGGCTGGGTCTGGAGGACACCCTGGCGCTTATTGCCGTGCCCCTGGCTACTGGGTCACAGCGAAGCTCGGCTCGGAGCATAAGGGCTGCAATTGTGCTGGTGCGGTGGGTGGCGAGAGACAGCCTGTTCCTATGGGCAGGGGGAGGGATGGGGGCCGGAGGAGGAGAGCTTCATTTGCCGCTGCTCCCAGGGCTCTTAATTGCAGCAGCATACACGGTGATAAGCTGCTGAATCGCCTTTCATCGGCCGGGAAACCCGGCCTGTGAAAGAATTCGGTCTGTCATTGTCCGCTCGCACAGCCTGCCCCGCCAGCCTGCACACGGGACGGGAAAATAAAGGCAAAATTATCGCCGCTCCGAGAGCCGCCGGCCGAGGCATCGCCGCCTCGGGCCGACGGGGGTGGAAGGATCACGGTGGTGGAAACCAGCTCACGCTGGCCACGTTCCGTGCTTCGGTTGTCCTCCCTTAGCGCCACATCCTCCGTGGCAGAGCTGTTTCCCCAGCTGCGAGAGCCACTGCGAGCGGGGACAGCTCCCTTAGGTTTTACAGCTCCCGGGCCCAACTCTCGAACACCGGCTATTTGCAGGGAACCTGTAGTTTGCTTGTTTATTTGTCTAGCTCATCCTGTGACTTCCGAGGAACGGTTTCCTTGTCCCTATGCTAATTCAAGCCCTGCTGAATAAAGAGGCTTTTTTCCCCCTCATCCCGTCCTGCGAGAGGTCATCTTTATTCAAGAGCCATGAATGATGTGCGCAGGGTACTAATCGCGCACAAAGCGCCCCGTCCCGAGCCAGCCAAGCGTACAGCTGTCCTTTTGTTCACAGGGATGGAGAGGGAACCTCAAAAGTGCTCCTGCCCCAGGGACAATAGCAGCGGCTCGAGAGAGACGCCTGAGATTTGGCAGGGCCCCTCTTTCCTGGCGCTAAAGGGCCTTTATTAAACATAAATCATGTCAGCTGCTACCGCAGCCCTTTCTCAGCTTATAAAAGATTCTCCTTTACTGCTTAAATGACACGATAGAAAGAAATTGCTCTGAAATACCCCAAAGACCAATGCAATGGAGTAGGTTGGGGACAAATGACACTTCTGACTGTTTAATAGTAATGCTCATCTGTCGCTGTTACAATAAGGCTTGCAGCCGGGTTAGTTTTTTAAGCTGGCTGATGATTCAATGTGCTTTATTGATTTTGTGTTGTCTTGAAACGTCATGAGGTCACAAGGATAAATTTTATACCTGTGAGTTACGAAGAATAACATGGAGCCCTACAAGCCCTGGGATAAATACGCTGCCATATGTTATCACTGGAGAAGTGTGATGCCTCGGGCATGATAACTAAGTGTAGAGCATCTCTGCAAAGAGTGTCGTACCTCTGTCAGGGGAACAATTGTTTTACTTTCTTACGCAGTGATGTATGACCTGACTGCAGCATTTCCCTGGGCTGGGGAGCAAACACTCTTTCTCCTTCCCATTGTAAATAAAAGGGCATTCTGAGTACAAGGAACCAAATTGCTCATGGAAAACGTGTAGCTTCAAGTACTGCTGTTGGCAGTTCCTGTCCCTCAGTGGGCAGCAGGTGCTTCTGGGCAAGGAGATGTCACTGGGAGTGCAAGACATAGCAACCACTGAAGCTTTGGGCAAGATGAGGATGTGTCAGGAGTTCGATGTTCCTCTGGAATTTCAGGCAACTGGATGCTGGTTGTGACTGGAATTGAGTATAACTTAAAGTCTTACCTGGAGGGCTCCCTTCAAGGTATAATTGTCTGGACTAATCTTCTGCTTCTCACACAGAGATGTACCAGCCAAATCCAGGCAGTTACCAGCTATGCACTCTGTCTATAAATATGTATATCCACCTGTTGTTTAAATTTGCACTTTAATAGCAGTGATAGCTCATTCAGACCATGCCTGCACATCCCTCCTCCCCTCCTGCTTGGGTTCACCTTTGTTTCCTTTCAGCTGACACCTGGCTGGGCAGCTCTCTCGCTTGCCACAGCAGTCACAAGGACGGCATTTCTGTCCCACAGGGCCCCCTGCCCCTGTTGTGCTCACTCTCATTCGGGCCAGGCATGGCAGGGCTGCACAGCCATGGAATCAACCCATGCCCTGCACGCTGGAACAGGTAATTCCGTAGGTGGCATTAGTCTCCTAGTTCAGTATCACTGCAATGCTCCATGATCATCACCTCATGGAGTCAGGGAAAGCATATTAGAGGCTTTCGCAGGTGAGGTCCTGCTGGCACTGGGTAACAAGCAGAGCTCCTTATTTGTATAATGAGCTCCTTTTTCATGTTTTCAACACATTCTCGGGTTTTGACAAGGATCTCCACCAATCTCCCAAGGATTCATAAATAACTGAGCCTACAGCTCTATGCATCATGTCACAGCTCCTCTCTGCAGAAAAAGCCATTGCTCCGACCACACCGATCACCAAATTTGCAAAAAACTGCATTGACTGTTCCATATTTTCCAGGCTGAATTTAGATCTGATTTGTTCCTGCCATATTTTATTGCAAGTTATTCAAGTCAGTGAAGAGTTACTTAGTTTGCACTAGCAATTACTTTGGCCCTGAATCTGCAACAATTTATTCCCATTTAAAAAAGCAAAGGTGTTGTCTGCACACCACTGGGACATTCGCAGAGAATATAAAGTCTTATCCAGTGGCTGTTTCTCCTTGCATTTGATACTTGCCTCGTGAAGATCTGGGTGATATGGCACTCAAATGAAGATTATTCAGAAAGACACATTTTTCCTGACATGAGTAATAGGCTGGAAAAAGAGCTAATGGAGTGTTAGTAACCCAGAGACCAGTCATCACATTGCTATCTTCACAAAACTCATCTGTATGAAACGCTCATCTTTTTTACAGGTGCCATGAAACTTCAGTCTTCTCCTAAATAATACATCTCTGAATTTACATATATTAATTGTATATTATTTATTATTATTTTATATACTTATTTATACATTATCTCAGAATTATTTATATATATATAAAGATATTAAGATTATATATATTTGTATCTCAATGCATATCTCTTATGCATAGTGTGCAAAGCTGAAGTATCAAAGCTGAATTTACCCAAGTAAAATTTAATGGAGTTGATGGCAAGGAAAGGCAGAAAAAACCAGTGTATTAATTGCTTTGGATCTTCAGATTTATTATTTCTGACTTGCTGCAGACCAGAATAAAATTCATAATAGCATAGGTGAATCATTCTATTTACTCTCTTTACACTGAGAAGCTTTAACCAGTTTTTAAATGCATTTCTTTTCTTTAGAATACTTTTTCAATTGCTAGGACGCCCTGACTTGAGTTTCAAATATCTTTCGATCTCTCATTAAACAGAAGAAGAAGGACAACAAATGTCAAAGTGAAAATGTGCAGAGGATGGGGAGATGATTCAGCCTCACTGATCGCTATTTACCATGGCAATTTGCTTTATAAGTTGCAGATGTACGTTTTAGCAAAGCAGGATCATCTTGGACTGTTTCTCCTCCGTGTCTCAATGTCCCCATCAGTTAAAAAACTTTGCTAGGGCTGAATATATAACTTGTGGTTAGCCACACAAACAAAAAGCAGATTCTCACAGTTGGTGTGCACCAAATTCAGCCTAAGTGTGGCCACTCACTCCCCCACCCCAAGATCTTCTGCTTTCAGCACTTGCCCTGGAAACATGTGAGTTGTTGGAAGGATGGGGGACTTGGCAGATCTTCCTTGTTTGGGTCCCATCTGAGACTGCAGATATGTGCACGTGTTGCGTTCCTTTGCACCCACGCAGGACCACCGAGCTCTCTTCACATGAGTCACAGCCTCAGGAGCTGGCCTGAGGCACCGACACTGGTGGCTTGGCACTGTGCCTCCCAAGCAAGTTCTTGGGAATTTAGTACCATGTCTCATTCCCAATGGTATCCACAACTTTTTGCACGTGAAAGTATGAGATGTGCTCTCAGAGATTGCTTGAGCCACTAGAGCACAGGGGCTCCCAGAAAGCACGTGGGGTGGGGAGGGCCTGGGCTCGCTGCTTTTTGGGGAAGGATCGCCCTTGGCTGAATGTGCAGTGCTGAAACAGCAGAGCATCAGTATTTCTGAGACACAGTCATCCAGTTATTGGTTAATAAAAGCTTAATAATGCAAAAAGGTGATCACAGATCAATAAGTGGTATGTCTCTTGTGAGGTCCTGATGAACAGGGGTGTATCTGAGAGGGCGCATAGGTTGTGACAGTGGCCTAGAAAGTGATAGGAAACAGTAAAGGATTCACTACCCATTTTTTCTTGCTCTTATTGTACCAAAGGATGTAGGTTCAGATCCCTGAAATTTATACCACCAGTACCTCATCTAGTGAAAAGGAGAACTGATTTTTGTCTGCTACCAGAACACATCCCTTTCTCCAGATGAAAGATACAAACTCACTACCCAAAGGCGTACTTTGATCTGCACTGGGGTGCACTGTATTCTTCTGCTGTCTCCTGAAATGCTCCTGATAATTGGGGTCTTTCTGTACCTTTAGCCCCAGAATAACTGAATTATGGGCACAAAATTACCTGGACTTGAAGGGGAATGTGCTCCTATCGATTTTCTTTCCACTCAACTGATATGAAGCTCCATTAATCCTGGCAAACTTCTTAAATCATTTTCCCAGTCCAAGTAGCACACGCTTGATTGGCACTTCTGCAAAAAAAGGGATCTGACTGTGAAATCCTCGTTTTTTTAGCAGCATCATTCACACATGGGAGCTGCCAGATGGCTGTGCTCTCCTAGGCCAGCCCATTGAGGGAGCAGGGAAAGCGGCACACGACATTCTGGCGACTGCGGGCTCTCGAGCCGAAGGAGACAAATCCCACCTCCTCCCCACTTCAGGAGGCAAATCCCATCTCCTCCCCGCTTCAGGACACGCCATCAGCAAATGACTCCTGCCTCTGCATGTCAACCTTGCCCCTGAGCTACAGGCAAGAGTGAGTTTGTCAGTGAGGTCTGGAGAGAGAGCTACCACAGCACATCAGTGATACCAACGGGCGTGGTGGAGAAGGGATGTCAGAGCCTGGATTAGGAGTGGAGCAGCTGGAAGGGGGTTGGCAGGGGCTGGGGGTTCATCAGAGCAGCACAGGAGGGTGCCCCACTTATTTAACAGCTGCAGAAATTCCAAGGAGCTGTTCTCTCCCGTCAGAGCCCAGGAGCTCATCGTGCCTCCCAAAAGGCTGGGGTGTGCAAGCTTGGCGCAGCGCTGGCACTGAAAAGGGAAGCAGGGTTATCTCATGGAGCCACCTGAAGAAGCAGGCAGTGTTTTTGAGCTGGTGACTGGGAGTTTTCAGGGTACTGCAGGACAATTTTCAGTATCCAGTGTCTTGTTCCCTGCCTAACAGATCAAAGTCATCAGCATGTATTCAGACACCACTGTTTATATTTCAATCTATTACAGAAACTAGATCCTTTTTTACCAATCCCTGCTGTCTGCAGGTACAGGCACCAACTTCAGTCACAGTAGAAGTGCTGTCTCCGTTCGCCTTAGCCCTCCCCACTGCCCTTGCCTGCGATGGTTGCTATTTTTATCCTCTGTAAAGACAGTACAATCAGCTCCCTCTGCTACCAAAGGAGCTCTGATGGATAATTTAATACCAAACATTGAGATGATTAGGGGTGCAGGGCGGCTTTATTAGTCAGAGAGAAGCTGAACAGGCAAAGGTTGTGCTGCAAGTCTGAAATCTCCCAAAAATAGCAATATGGAAAGCCCGGGGAGGGGGAAAAGCTCTATGAAGTGTCAAATGCTGAAAGAACCTGGTGCCTCAGGGGAAAAGAGAGGCTCCTTAGAATGGGGGCTGTTCACCCGTTAAACCCCAGCCTGCAAAATGGGCTGGCTTCTGGTGTGGTCAAACAAAACTTGCGGTGGCTGTTCAGGCTGTCAATGAGTCAAACAAATCAGGCCATGCCTTTAATTACAACCACTGCTGTTGGACTGAAAGAGGAGTAAACAACTCTACTTTCTTTGAAGCTCTCTCGATGTCAGAGGTAATCTGTTTTACTTTTTTTTCAACACTGGCTCTACTCGTTGTTCATCTCCCTGTATTGTTGGAGGAAAGGGACTCACCGTGTCTTGCAAAGGAGCACGTGTTATAGCAGACTGTATTTTCTGTGACAGCTTCTGCTGACTGGAAGGTGGCCTCATGCTGAGCTGTGCACACAGTTAACATGGCAAAACTCCTTTTGAGTGGGGTAGATCTGCTCTCTTGCAGATGTGCTGGTATAAATACATCTGTATTGGGATAGCTACTCATGTAGATAAACTAAATTACTCTTCTTGTCTAAAATAGATATACTCGTTATACCAGAACAATTTATGCATTAAGAGAATTAGTCATATAACTATATACGGTAGTTGAAATGGGATTTACCAGCTAGTGGGATGAATATTTATTCTTATCCATATAGAAGTAAGTACAGGTTTATTATTAATCTGTCCTATGTAGCAGACACAGTATGGACCCATATGGCTAGCTGCATGAATCCTATAACAGGGAACTTCCTATATAGTTTGTTTCCAGGATATATCAATTAAAAAAAACCCCCACCTTGCAAAAATAATTATGGCAGGACAAAGAGTGCCCATGCCCTGTCTGAACAGCTGTCTTGAAATAATTATGGCCAGAGGTGGGTTACAATCCTTCCTTCTGTCCAAACCTCTTCTGGCTTTGAGATTTCAGTCATACCAGTATGATAAAGGAAAAACCTTTCTCTTCTTTGGTGGCATTTCAATAAGCTCCTCAGCTCATGTGAAGTCTGCCTACACCAGCTGACGGAGTGGTTCTTAGTGGGAAACCCTATTTAAACTTGAGACAGATCATCATGGCACTGCGGGGAGGACACCCATGCTGGGTCTCCCTGTCCATCTTCCTGAAGCACTGGGCACAGTTCCTTGCCCCCGGTCCTTTGCAGGGGGTTGGCACAAGGGAGACACCAGGGATTGCCCTCGGCATTGATGGGTGGCAGTCCTAGGGCTATGGCAAACTCATTTCTTTTCTCTTGGGTGTGCCGAGGAGCAGCAATCAGCGAGACATGAGCATAAATACTAAGTTGGAGCATTCACATTCCACCCACTCCTACCACTTTTATCTTACATTGATATACCCCAGCCGTGAGGCTTACAGGATCTGGCCTTTGCTGGCATTTTGCTACAGCCCAGCAACAAGACTTCTATTTTATCTGGCCGGGCTCATTTCAAAGAGGCCTGGTCCCCAGAGAGGCAGCTGACATTCTCTTTCTTCATTTCATCCTGCCAGCTGTCTTCTCAGTTCTGTCTTTTAGACCTGTTTTTGTTCCTGGGCAGAAATTCTTGTGCAGGTCAGCACTGAGCTTTCATTCAGTAGCAAGCTAAGGAATTTTTCAATGGCATAATGTTAGCCTATTTTAATCCCCACATAAATTCACTCTCCTATAACCTGGATACATTTAATTTAATGACAACACTGAGCCACATCAAGAAAACAAATGGAAGTGGAAGAGGTTAAAAAAAAAGTCCCAAACCTTTTCTTTTGGCTGGCTCAGACAGACTGCAAAATGGATAAAGAATGCAGAAATACACCTCACACTGCACCACCTTGGTGACTTTTCCAGGCCAGCAGAGCGATTACTCAGTATCTGCTATTTCAGTTCCTAGCTCAGCCACAGATGTCACCACAAAGATAAATTTCTACCTTTTGCTGGGAGTTGCTGACGTAAGGAATAAGAAGCCAGGTTGCAGAATCGAACCTTGTGTCTCCCAGACCAACAGGGAATGATGCAATGGTTCTCAGAGTGTTTGGCAGTTCACCAACACCAACAGGTTTTCCAAGTAAGAATGTCAACCAAAAAAGCCTTCTTCCTGGCTAAAAAAAACCCCTCTCTCAGAGCATCTCCATCTCTGCTTCCCCAAGGTCCCAATTACAGCCATGTAAGACACTCTCCTCTCCCTTTCCTTTGCTTGCAGCCATGTCTTTGTGCTGTGGGTGGAATTACTCTTTGTAGGTAGCAGTGCCCCGGGGCTTCGTTCTGTGAATCTCACTACAGCAGCCACCTCTTCTTATCTGCCAATCAAGGTATTCTCCCACTAGTCATTTTATAATCTACCATGTAATACTTTACAATCTACTGTAGGGTAGACTTTTGACAAGATACTTCATGGTTTTTTCAGAGTAAATGCACACTAAGCTCATTTAATCTAAAATCCATGCTGTTTCCAAAATTTCCTGTGCTCTCTGTGTTCTCTTTATAAAAATACCAGCTTTTCCTCCTGCAGCTTGGATTCTAACAGGACTTTATTTAATTCCTCTACCTTTTCTCTTCCTTCTTTAACTGAAAGTTGCCACCAGCTTCTCCTGAAGACAAGGGCAAAGCTGTGATGGACTTCAGCAGGTGAAAGGCTGGGTCTTTAGCTACCACGCTCATCTACCAGAAATGAGAAGACCAGCATCACCTCCATGGGACGTGAGGGCACCTTTGAAACACATTATCCACCGTAAAAAGGAGGCCGTCCAGCAGCACAGCTGCAGGCAGACCACTCACTCAACAGCAGATCGAGTTACCAGAAATCAGACTTTTGAGTTACCACACTTACCCTGAGCTTTACACGTTAGTCTTGGCAAATGCCGAGAAAAGAATCACATTGTGAAAATCACGTTGTTGCTCCAAATGGATGTGCTCCGTGCCAACAAGTGAGAGGTTTGGTGGCTGCAAATACAATGTCATCGGAGGGCATTCTTATGTCCTGACTGATTGGGAGAATTCTGGTGACAGCAGTATTTTGTTGGATACAGCTCCTACAGAGCGGCTCCCCGTGAACAGCGTGAACATTCCCGGGGTGCTTCTCCCACTGCTGTGCAGGGCTGTAACTCCTCGAGCACACAGCTAGGGGTTCGACTTGGTGCCAGCACCTCGCTGCCACTAGGGTGAGTGATGCTTTAGAGGTGTGTATTTTCTCCATCAGTAAAATCAAGCCCTTCAAACACACGTGGGCTTGCCCCAGGGTTTCTGCAGCTGGGCTCAACTGGTCCCATCTGTCACCACCGGCTGTGTTAGACACGCAATGTGTCTCGCTGCAGGGTAAGTCCTGGTGTCAAGGGCCTGGGCTGCAGCTGCTGCAGACCCAGATGCCCCCAGA
Source organism: Melanocharis versteri (assembly GCA_013397845.1). Lineage (NCBI taxonomy): Eukaryota > Metazoa > Chordata > Aves > Passeriformes > Melanocharitidae > Melanocharis > Melanocharis versteri. The sequence continues at coordinate 182,727 of VZTG01003434.1, read as the reverse complement.
TCTCAGGTATCAGTTGGGGATTTTGTGGAGGTAAAGGGATACATTGACCGAATTCCTTGCCCCTCGTTCCTCCTTTTGTTTTCACAGACTGAGCTGAATTGGAAGGGACCCTTCAGGATCATTGAGCCCAGTTCTTGACCCTGAGCAGGACACCCCAAGAATCTCACTATGTGCCTGAGAGCATTGTCCAAATGCTTCTTGAACTCTGCCAGGGTTGGTGCTGGGACCACTTGCCTGGGGAGTTTATTCCAGTGCCCAACCACCCTTCGAGTGAACAACCTTTTCCTGATACCCAACAGAAACCCATCCGACTCAGCTTCATGCTGTTCCCGCAGGTCCTGTCACTGAAGAGATCGATACCTGACCCTCTGCTGCCCTTGTGAGGATGTTGAAGGCCACAATGAGCTCTCTCCTCTTCTCCAGGCTGAACAGAAAGGTGACGTCCGCTACTCCTCGTAGGGATTCCCCTCCAGACCCTTCGCCATCCTCATGGTCTCCTTTGGAAGCTCTGTAACAGCTTTATGTCTTTCTTATATTGTGGCACCCAAAGCTGCCCCCATCACTCGAGGTGGGGCCGCCCCAGTGCAGAGCAGAGCGGGACAATCCCCTCCCTTGCCCGGCGGGCGATGCTGTCCCTGATGCCCCCAAGGACACCATTGGCCTCCAGGCTGCGGGGCACTGCTGGCTCAGGTTCAGCTTGCCATCGACCAGGACCCCTTTCCACAGTGCTGCTCTCCAGTCTCACACGCCCCAGTCCATACACACAGCCAGGGCTGCCCTGCCTCAGGTGCAGAATCCAGCACTCGCCCTTGTTAATCTCCACACAGTCGGTGATTGCCCATCTCTAACTTGTCAAGGTCTCTCTGCAGGGCCTCTCTGCCCTCGAGGGAGTCAACAGCTCCTCCCAATTTAATGCTGGCAAACTTACCTAGTATTCCTTCCAGTCCTGCATCCAGGATGTTAATGAACATTTTGAGTAATTTTGTTGGAATTACTTCTTCCTCACGTTTTGTGGAAGCCTCTGCTGTGTGTCAGACCCTCGGGACATCGAGCAGACACACAGGCAGCGAATGGCCCAGAATTTTGTGAGGCCACCATGATTTTACAGATTTTCTCCTACCAGGAGGTTTAGTGAGGAGCGAAACGTGTGGGAATGGTGAGCCCACAGCAGGGGGCAGTGCTCCATGGAAAATCCATCCACCGTCCTTCAGCCATTTTGAGCATGGAAACTGTGACATTACCGGGCCTGACGCAGCAGCCTGGAGCTTCTCTAACATCCCTTTTACTCCCTGTCCAGGAAGAATGATTGCAATGGAGAGAGGCTTGTGCACAACTCTCTCTCCGCACAACGTAGGCCTTGTTTCTGTCTCAGACACGCACTTGGTTTTGAGGTTGAAGGAAATGATCAGATGTTTCAGTGTTTGAATCCATGTGTGTATTTTCCCAGATGTAGCTGGTGTCTCCTTGGGCCATTCCTAGAAAGAAAACTCAAAAGGCCAAGGCACCTTCAGAGCACCCTGAGAAGGGAGCCCTCGGCAGCTGGCCTGTCTTTATCAGCCATCACTCAGGAATCACATGCTACCCCAAGAGGGGCCATTCTAATTAAACTTGAGTCTCTTGCCAGCCTTTCCACTCGACTCCAGCGTCAGCCCTTTTCCTATGTTTACTGCAGACACATCCTGCCTGGAACTCTATCCAAACACAACAGCATCTTGCAAATAAACACTCAGCAGTGAAGTCCAAGCCTTTTCTCATCTGTGTTTGCAGACTGTCACTCCACTGCCCTGTCCTCATCCCGGGAGGCAGTGGCTGTGCCGTGGGATGACAGACCACTGATTGGGAGGGAGCAGGGACAGGTGGCCCTGGCAAGCTGAGTCACAGCTCACTCCTGCAATTTAAACCAACTCAAAGCTTTGTGGAATGTCTGCTGCTGCAATTTAGGGTAAAAGTGGTTGTTTTCTCATTGTTTTGGACCATGTTGCCACTGGGGAGCTCAGCTGGAGGTAGTAAGGAGCTCTCTGTTCCCCTCTCCATCTCCTCTTGCCGTTCCCTGGCATGCAAAGGCCTCAAGGGGATACCATGTGTGAACCTTCACAGTGCTTCCTGCAAGTGTCAGTGAAAAGATTTTCCTATCTAATCTGTATCTATGTACTTGTTTAGACTTGTAATAGCTGCAAGAGAGTGAGACTGCTCTCACTGGTCCTGCCCTTCCCACCCAGGATTTGGGGACCTCTGCTCGCTCACCCGCTGATGAAATTTCCATGGAAACCACAGGAGTGGCATTCAGGGTAGAAGGGGTTTGGAAAGGATTGCAGGTCCTTGAAGAATCCTTTCACACCACAGGCTTTGTCTCCTACATCCCCAGAGGCCCCATGGGTCCCTGAAGCCACCAGAAGAGGCACGGTGGAGCTGCCCCAGCCTTCAAGGGCCTCACAATGTTGGCCCTGAGCTTTGCTTTTTGTTTTTGTGATCTCTGCTCCCTGGCTTATCCCCTGATCCCTTTCTCCTCCCCGCTCTGACGTGCCTCTCTGGCTTTCCCAAGCACTATGCCAAGATGCTAATTACATTCCTCGTGCTCCTGTGTTTCCATTAATGGCTGAGGACTTGGACCCATTCCTCTTTCCTTCTCTCCTCCCTGCATACCTGTCCCTGGCCCAGAGATGGTAGTGTCCCAGGCAAAGAGCCAGTGCTGAGGGTGCCACATGGGATGGGGCAGGACTCTGAAATCCAAGCGAGCAGAGAGGAGACAGCCTGCACATTGCCCAAACACAAATGTGAAGGGTGGGACATGTCACCCCAAGGTTACACAGGCTCAAGAAGCAGTATTTGTCCCCAGTGAGGCAAACTCACTGAAGGCAAATATGCCCAGGGCTACTAAACACACAGACATGACCCCTAAATGAGAACGTCCCCCAGCTCTGGGTTGCAGGGAGCCAGGTGAGTGTTCTGGGGAAGGAGCACATGTTTTTGCTCTGTTTGTAGCTCTTCTCAGTGTTGCACCAGCAAGTGCTCTGCAAAGTCAGAAAAATCATATGAGACCATTAATTCTCTTCCACAGGAAACTCTCTCAAAATATCCCCTGCCATATTCTCACTTGCTTGCTTCCAGGTTTTCAAAATATGAGAGCTAATTGTCCACCACAGGGAGCAGGGAACTTCCTTCACCTTGTGAATGGTGTACCAAGGTGGCAATGGTTTATCTGGCAAGAGAGAGCTCATGCAGATGGCTGCCTGTCCCTCTGTCCAGAGGTGCAGGGTGCATCATTTTAGCACCAGCAATCCCCCTGGTTCACTGGCTGTATGCAAAAAGAAATTTTTGATATCCAAAAAGAAGTTTTTGAGCCTTTTCAATGATGTGCTGGAAGCCACACAGGACTTAATGGGAAGCTCCCCCAGTCAACCTCAGAGCTCAGCATTGCTGCTCAGCCTGTTGCTGTTCATCCAGGAGCTGCTGCTGCCCATCTTGCCTGCACACAGCCTGTCCCCTCTGCGGGCTGGGACCCTGCCCCATATTAATTATCACTATCAGGCCCCAGCCTTGGGGTGCTGTGGGCTTCCTGTGCCTCCCCTTGACTGTGCACCCTCAGATCTGGGTTCCAAATTGTGTCTATATAGAGGAGGGGGCAGCCCTGGGAGAGCTGTCACAGCATCACACCAGTCCCCCAAGACAAGCTGCACCAGATCTGCTTAAAGCGACAGTCACCCGAAGGCTGCGCAGCGTCGCTCCCAGAAAAGGCTTGGGAAGCTGTTGTGCAAAGCTGACCTAATTTACAGCTTTCGGTGCTATTCTAGTAGTTTGGGATGTAGTGAAAAGGAACCTGGCATCTATCCTCATTTAATACCCATCTCAGGCTGACTTTGAAATGTCCTGCCGAAAGTGCAGCCAAGGGAAACTTTTTTTTTTAACAGACCAACAGCCAAAGGGGGGGGTAAAAAGCAGAGAAGAGGGAGTGAGAAAGAAAGAAACAGCAACCAAGGATTTGGGGACTGCAAATAACTTCATGAATAATATTATGCCCTGGAAATCAAGTGGCTGGAAACACTTGCCTGACCTAATATGCAAATCTGTCCTGGGAAGGGACGGGGCAGACAGGATCTCTCCTACCCAGCAGTGGGATGTTGTAGGGGGGAGGCAATCCTCGAGGGCTGGGCACAGCCAGAGGTCTCTACCATGTGTGTCACCTTTGAGGATGCTACTGGGAATGAGGTCAGGTCATTTTGGTGAAAACTGGGGGGATGCTTTGGGGAGGAAGGGGGTGCATGTGGTGGGTGGGGGCCAGCACTTGCCCAGGGGAGCTCAGAGCACCTTGTGGTGTGAGCCCCTCTGCGCCCACAGATCAATGGGGGCTTCAGGGACAGACAGGGATCCCTTGCAACCCCCCTGGGGAATGTGGACTTTTTCTGAGAACAGCAAAGAGCCTCCAACCCTGTGGCATGGCTGTCACTGGTGCCGTGCCACCAGCACCTGTCTTGCAGCACATGAAGGGCGGATGCTCCACTCTCTGCCCTGCCAAGGCAGCTCCAACCGGCCCGGTCGGGAAGGCGCTGCAGCAAACACACCTGTGTTTGCAGAGTGTTCATGGATAATGGCCCTGAGAGTGCACCAAGGGAGGCAGCAGATCCTGACCAAGGCAAAGGGCATTTGCTTGCCCTTGCCCTTGTCAGCCTGTGGCGTGGAGGAGCCTTTGCTGCTGTGTCCCTGTTGCAGAGGAAGGGCTGTCCCTCCTGCTGGCCTGCATGGTGCTTCCTGAGGGATGTGGCTGCTGGATCCAGGCCCCTCTGTTCCCAGGAGCCCAGCACAACACTGAGACAAGGACTGTGCTTTTTACCTGGCAGTTTCTCAGGACGTTTTCATGTGTGCTAGACTTGGCTCTCCGAGGCAGAGAGGTCCAAAATCAGAGTGACTTTTGTGAGTAGAAGTTATTAGGTTCTGATGACACATAATGTATCGCCAGACGTTTCCTCATCACCAGCGCACACGTGTGCTGCATTCCCAGGACACAGTGTTTCACAGCGGCTGTCTGCTCTCAGTGACACACAGGGACTGGCATGCTGGCCTGGCACAGTAGATAGAAACCACATAAATGTGTCCTAGCACAGGTGTTTGCACAAAACTGGCATTTTTGCCCACAGAGTCCAGGCACATGTGGTCATACTGTAGCCTATCAATGCTCCTGCTGTGCCATTTCAGATCCCTTCCAGGAGCTGGCCTGCTTCAATGGCTTGTCTTGCTCTGAAGACTTTTTCTTCATTTCTAACAGGAAGATTCTTCTCTTTTTCTCATGACTCTGACTTCCTACCCTTTCCCCTCCCTGTATAACCTTGTACCTGTTTTAAGGTGGAGTTATTGCCTCTCTTCTTGGCATGGAGCTCGGGGATTACAAGAGTGCCTGCTTTTTGTTTTCATGTGACACATCATTACATGTTCTGCACTTTTTACGTTTATTTGGGGAGTTGTCCCCATGGGTGTTACAGTGGCTCAATCCAGCTGCCTCCTGTGCAAATAACTCAGAGTATCCCTTTAGCATCAACACCCCTTTAAAGTACTTGGCACTGGAGAGTTAAGAGAGCTCCCAGAACCATGATACATCTTGTCAGTCTCACATGAGAGGCCAGGACATTGAACTTCAGCACAAGGTGCCGGGACTTGAATTAAGATTGGTTTGTGTATCACATTGGTGCCTGCAGTGCACCTGATAAAGCTGGAGCCAGCAGAGACCATCAGCAATTTTCTGGGGTGCAGCTTGCTGACCTCTCTCCAGATGGACCCACAGTGGGCCCATTCCTCCTTTGGTACAACGAGCAATTACAAAACTTTTAAAGACTGAGGTCCAACCGCTGCACATTGGTTCACCCTTTCATATGCCCAGGCAATTTGCATAGATTTTGAAGGATGAATCCTGCAATGGCCCCCTTGGATATCGAGGTGCTGATGGGACTAAGCCCGTATCAGTTGTGCTGCCTGGCACACAGCTGCAGTGGGTAGGTTCCATGCTCTTACCAGAGCCTCTGTGCTTTGGTCTGCAAATTCACATGTGGTAGAAACCAGCCCTTAAGCTACAGAGAGCTGTACTTGAGCTCCTTTCTCAGCCAGTTCTGTAGCATTGTTCTTCATTTGTCTAGGATGGACTTTTTAATTTTAATCACTGGTCACACAGCAGAGCCTGAAGGCACTGTTGTGTAGGGTTAAATGGAAAAGGTTCTCCATAATTACACTGAAATTGCTAATGCTAGGGTCAGTTTTAACACAAGCCTCAATTTTAACCACAATTGCTTTGAAGACTGACAGACACAAAAGGGATCCAAGCCTGTTTGAGTTCAGATGTGAATTCTGCCCTGTGGTAGGACAAAAAAATGGCAGAGCTCAACATCTCCAGGTGTAATGGAGTTTGATTTTCTTGATACCACAGCCGAAAATCTGACTTCTGGGCTGACCCTGGGCTTCGCAGTGCAGGTGTTGCTGACCCTGGGAATGTTTGCCTGGGTGTAGCTGTGTGGAATGGGTCTGGGTGAGGCTTTCAGCATAGTCTGAGTGTGGTTTGCAGCATTGCATAAGGTTTGCAGCACAGGTTACAAGGCCAGAAGCAACTGACCTCATGGACGGCTCCCTTCTCAGCCAGTTCTATAGTGTCGTTGTCCATTTGTCTAGGATGGACTTTAATTTAATCACTGGTGTATGGTTCCACATGTCTCCTCTAAGTATGGGGGAGATTTATAGCTCCATCAAAATAAATACCCCAGGACAGAGATCTCCAAACCCAAGCATACTTCTAGAGATGTATGGGATAGGTGTTTTCTTCCACCATCTTCTCCCCTTGCTGCTTCCACTCTTCCTCTTGTGCCAGCAGAGTGAGGAGGTTTAAGGAGATGGACAATCTGAAAAACTAATCCCACAAGGAAAAGGAGGATATCTGTTTGGTTCTTCCACATACCTGGAGAAACCCCAGTGCTTCACTGTAGGTGAGGGGAGGTGGGACCCCCATTTTCAGCTCTGCAATCAGCTTAGCTGTATTGTCCTGGTGCTTTCCTCTAATTTTCATTGCTTTTTTCCCCCCTCCCAGGGACATTCCTGTCATTTTGTACGTGCCACCAAAATACAGAAAGGCAAAAGACAGGTAGCATCAAATGACTTCAGAAAACAGATTAGGATTTTTAGAGCATGTGCTGTGATAAGAATCTTCTTCACCTGCTATTGGGAAGAAGATACTTCAGCAGCTGTGGATATAAATAGCACTTATCAGGCAGTGAAAGGGAAACAAAGGCTTGGGTAATTACAAGAAGAAATGTCTAGGGGAATATGATTTTTTTAAAGAGCTATTAAATCAGCTCCCATGCAGCTGGTGAAGGTAGGAGATATTTGGCAGCACGGCACAGAACAGCCAGGTCTAAGAAAGGTCATTCAGTAAAGGTCAGATAAGAGCGGGGGCCAGGAGCTTGTGCATATATTGAACAAAAAAATCAGAAGAAAGATGATTGTGACTTTAATAATTAAGCTGGGATTTCTCTGGCTGAGGAACAAGAGCCTGAACCTCTTTCAGCTAGGGGCAATTTTTTTCACAAACAGCATTTTTCTTGTACCTTCACTTTCCAAAGATGGGCAGTGGATAATAGAAAAGCATAATTTCTCTGATGATTGTACTTCCTCTTGATTTCTTAATTTAAAAGAAAGATCTTCGGAGTGACTTGAATGCCAGCAGGCCTCTGTAGTGTGCAAAGATCCTTGGCATCAGCAGACCTGTGCTCAGGATGAGGCTGGGAACAGGGCAGGGGGCAGGTGCAGTGCTGATTGAGAGGTGTGCTGCAGCATCCTTTCAACAAAATGGTCTTGGGTGGGCCAAAAAGAAAGTTCACATGAACAGGCAGAGGGCAGTGAAACCACTGGAGCTACAACCATGAAATCAATAGAGGCCATGGTTATTAATGCAGCATAATCCACGTGACCAGTCATTTGTTTGACTGTGTTCAGATTGACTGCACTTAACTCGGTTCTACCCAACCTACCAGTTTTGCCCCTATTGAAAAACAGTCAGGAAATATTTTACTAGAAAAAGGAAAACCTGGAAACACACAGCTCTCACTCAGGCAGCTGAGGCTCAGTTTATCATCTGTGGGAATACATTTGCCTCACACAGTGCTCAGATAAATGGTGTGTGTTGCTTGAAATGTCAGCAAGGTCACCCAAGGTGCTGGATGTGACTGGAAGGAGAGCTGATAGTGCAAAGCCAGGCTGTTACCTCTGCTGTTCCTGCTGCCTGGAGCGATGGATTTCTGCATTTTGGCTGTGCCAGTGATTTGTTGCAGTGCACGTGCTGCTGTTCAGAGAACAAAATGGTAACGTGGCTGCATAGATTACTTATCTGCGAATAAACCTCTCGCAGTGAAAATTGGGGGAGTGGAACACTGCTGATCATGTGAGAGTGAGCGAGCAAATGCAAATACCTCAGCCTGCATCAATCTCTGGAAAAAAAAAATACATTCAAGGCCAACATAGTAGCAGGATTGTTGGTCACTTAGCTCTGCCGTAGAACAGTTTACTCCCAGCTTTTTTTGATTTTAGTGACAATGAAGGACAAATTGCAGCTGCATCATGTGAGAAAGAATTACTTAACCATGCTACAGTGTGTTTTGCATTAACTGCTGGGAGGCTGATGCTTAGTGGCCAAGACTGTGGTGCATTTTGAAGTCCCACAGTATGAGCAACATGAGGGAAATTAAGTTTCCCTGAGACCTAGTGTGAAGGCTTAAGTCCTTAACAAAACTCTGCCCCTCCTTTCTGGCCCTGCCACACTTAATGTAACAGGGCCAAGACAAAACCAGCAAAAAACAATGAAACTTTTCTCAATTCTTAAAAAGTGGGTTTTTCAGAAGTGATGCTGGTACCTGGCTCTGGTCCTTGCTTGCCTCTTTGGAAAGCCAGCCTAAATAATCCTGTTCCCCCTAGACAAAGGGCCCTGCCTGTTTTCTGTTGCCCATAGAGATGGACTTTTCTTGAGCTGGGGGTGACTCCATCTGCAATGCCAAGCCCTCAGCTTCCAGCAACTGGTCTGATGTGCACTGTGGAAAACGATAGTGATCTCAGGGTTAAAACAAGTTAGGATCACTTTTTTTTTTTAGTAAGGCAAACAATCCCAGGGCTGTGGAGCCTAGGAGAAGCTCTGCCTCTTTCCATTCTGAGTGCTCAGGCAGCACTCAGGCATGCCAGGCATTTTTTCCCTTTCTGAACAAGACACTACTCTGTGGAAAAAAACTTAAAGAGCAGAAGGAAACTATGCATTTCTTGGTGTAAAATTCCATGGTAAAAGTTCTTACTGGTCTCACTGCATCTTGGGGTCTGCTATGAACTGAGCTTTCGAAGCCTCAGTTCTCCTTGCAGGAGGTTGGACCCTCAGTGGTGTAAAGGCTTCAGGCCAGAGAGCTGGGTCACTCACTCTGTCCCCCTGATAACAGCCAGAGGCAGCTGATGCTAGAGACATCCTGGTTTCCTTCTTTGGTTTCTGACTCCCAGGCCTGTGGGGAGGAATCAAATGTTGCTATGTTTAGTGACATTGTTATGTTTGTTTGATTTTGATCAGTATTGGTCCTTTTGGAGTACCTAACAGCTTCCACAAGCCCAGTCTGCAGCCATGGTGCTTGTTGGTACCAGGCTGGTCCCAACAGACACAAATCAGCTGCCAAAGTTCACAGCGCACCTCCATCCCAGCTAATTTTTTCTGCAGAGTGGCTGTGAGATACAAATCTTTCCGCAGGGAGGTTTCCTCTTCTCTTCTCTTCTCTTCTCTTCTCTTCTCTTCTCTTCTCTTCTCTTCTCTTCTCTTCTCTTCTCTTCTCTTCTCTTCTCTTCTCTTCTCTTCTCTTCTCTTCTCTTCTCTTCTCTTCTCTTCTCTTCTCCTCTCCTCTCCTCTCCTCTCCTCTCTTTTTTACCTTTTCTTTATTTTCTCTTCTTTGTGTGTGGTTTGCACATCTGACATTCCAAGGGAAGGCTGGTTCAACCCCCTCTGAGCACACAGCAATGGGCAATGTATCTCTGTTCCTGGGAAGAGCATTGGGATCCAATGGGATGTGTTGATGCCTTGAGCCGCCTGAAAACTGAGTTGTTCAGGCCTCATGCAAGGAGGGTGCTTATCAAAGGCACCAGGAGAAGTCTCCTGCTCACAAGATAACATTATGGATTGTGCCCTGGATTCTTTAACGCCTTTCACTGCTCTTCTCACTGCTCATCAGTGCTGTCAGTGAAGATTTTCTAAAGCTTCCAGCCTCCCCCATGTACACATGCCCACATATCTGTCCTGAAGATGTGGGACCAGTCAACACCCATCACTACCGAGACCACATCAGCACTTTGCATTCTGTGGCCCACCCTAACCCCTGTTCTGAACACAAGTGGAAATATGGAAGGCGAAAAAGGAAAGTATATTGAGGAAAACCAGAAATACCAGGAAAGCCTCAGGGGCTTTATCGAGGAGTTCAGTTCCAATTTAGTATAAAATTCACAGGGCTGGATCACAGTAACACCACAGTGACGGACTGTGATTTTCCTGGGTCTGTACGTCTGCCACCTCCTCTGGGCACAACCGAGTGAGAGGAGCTAATGAGGTCCAGACCGATCCAAGTTGGAAGGAACACACAGTCTGCTTCTCAGAAGGATTAAGAATTAAAGAGCCACTGTCAGGTCCCATAAGTGTAAGCACGAGGTACAAAACCCAGCAGCCCTGAGCTGCTGAAGCTGAAAAAGCTCATTGCATTCTTCACGGCAGGACGCAAAGGGCATCAGTCCAACAGCGTCTGCAGAACAAGACCTGGCACTGTGTCAGGAGGAGGGGCTCTGCCAGGCAGGTTCTTGCAGCAGGTTGGAAATGCAGTGATTGCCAGAGGTGGATTAGCACCCAGGGGACAACTTCAGCCTGAATGTCCCGGTGCCACACTCTTCTCTGAACATACGGCTTTGTTGTACTGACCTGGTCCTAAGTGCATCTTGGAACAGCTCATCCCAAGTGCCCAGGCAGTGGCATGTCCCTCAGTAGGTAGCAGAGGAGCAGAGGTGTTTTTGGAGAAGTTGTCCCAGCTGTGGTCCATGTGAGTCCTGAGTCACCCTGCTCTGAACCTGGAAATCTGAGTCACGGTCCCACTTCCCTGCTGGGCCAGGAGGGTTTGAATCAGATCGCAATAGCGTGAATGAGGACTGGAACGAGCCCTTCTCCTGAGTGTCAGGAGGCTCTGAATCAGGTGGTGAATGAGTCCTTTCCTTCCAGACATGGAGAACCTGAGTCAGGGTCTAGGCTTATGCTCCTGCTCCAGAGCAGAGGGAGTTTACAGAGCATGATGGCGAGAGTCCCTGTCTGGCAGAACAAGAAGGGAAACCATTGCACGGTTTGATTAAAAACTGCCTGAATGCTCTCATTCTCTGCCAATTTGCTGCGATATCACAGGCCCTCTGAAGTGGAGACAAGAGAGAGGAATACAAAGAGGAGTATTCTGGACCAGTAATGATGAGTGTGTTGGAGAAAGGGCACTAAATAGGACACTTGCAATCTCCTCACAGTGATGTCCTGGTTCCAGAGAGGACATCTAGTAGTCTTCAGCCCACTACAGAGCCTCTTGCCTCACTGCCTCTGCGTGTAATGCAGCCAAGCACAGTTTGTGCAAATTTTTACTTAGTTTTTGAGGATTCTTGCCTAAATGTGAGAGTTCCTCCGTGCTGGGCAGAGAATGGTCACCAACCAGAGGAACTTGGAAAAACACCAAATCCAGATGAGTAACAGTGCAGGAAAGGAGGCACCGTCCATATTTTGTAGAATGAGCATTGACATTACCCAAAGTCACCCAAGGGCACAGTGTTGCCAGCACAGCTTCAGGCTCAACTTTTCACACTGCTTTTGGAGCTTTGTTTTGCTGACACAGGCATTCTCCCCCCTCGTCAGGGAATAAGGGATGCTTTCTTCAGCTTTACACATTTTTGCACGCATTCACTTTCATGCTTTGATTCATTGACTTGTTAGAGATGGGAGTAATTAGAGTGGGCTGCACATGCTCTTGTGCACTCCTTATCTTCTTTATTATTGCCCTTGACACTAATAGTGCTCTTGGGCTGGGATGGGGATGATTCATGTGACATATTTTATCATCTGAGAATGGAGTTTACAAGGCGTTTTTCTTCTAAGCAGCACTGTGGTAGCATCTCTCACACTTTGGTTGTACCTAAGAGCTGCTGCAGTGGAGTACTGCTGTCGTGTGACCCATCCAGGGAGATGGTTTGTTACAAGAGAAGATGGAGGCAGAAGGAAAAACTTGTTAAAGGTGTGGGGGAAGTCCATTTGTGCATGCAGCTCTCTGGTTTCAGAGAACACATGGGACAGGACAATGTGGACAGCCAGTCACTGCTGGCAGCTGATCACTGGCAGACATGAGTGGATCAGCCAGGACTGCCTGAATATTCTGTTTTCATCTTGGCAGCTGCAAATGTGACAGCTGGGTGCCTGCTCCCCACTTCCAGTGTCGAGGCAGAAGACGTTGGATCCCATTTGGAGAAGGAGGATAGAGAATGGTGCTTCTTCAGTAGAAGACGTGTTATGGTTGGAGACAAGACTGACTAATATCTGGCAGGAATGAAAGGATATTTTGAGCAATCTGTGTAACCTTCTGTTTCCCCTACTCGTTTCCTACAATATTCTCCCCTTCCATTACTTGCGGCTGCTGTATGTTATATCAACTTCCGATCTGCCTTAGCACCCCTGGGAATCCCTCTGCTGACTTGGAAGGGACTTCTCGTCTAACTGTCTCTGTGGTTTGTAGGAGAATTGTCATGCTACGTTTGGGTCAACAGCGATGATCAGAGCATAAGTATTGAATTAAAAATAAAATAATAACTAAGTGGCGCCTGCCCCTAGTGGGGTTTCCCAGCTGCCATCACTGAGCACAGAAACAAGTATGTTCACTCAGGGACAAAGTGGCTGTGCCACAGCTTTTTTATGCCACATTTGGCATGTCCCAGAGCATGCAGCTCCTCCAGCCCTGAGGAGTTAGTCTGGCACTTCAAAAGCCCCAGAAGAGATAGCTCATGTCCCTGTTGCTCACCTAATGCCAGGTCTGTGCCTTATGATGTGCATCACAGTGGCATTAAATGGCATGGAAACATCTGCTCAGGACTGAGGCCAGACCGGAGCATGGTGACCCAGTCACTGACTGGTGGGAGCTTCAGCAGAGAGTGAGAGCACCCAGGGACTGAGCCATCTACAAGGGTTCCAGCATGGCAGAATAAAATAAAACTGATTTCTACCATTTTTTTCACCCACCAACCCTTTTCCAAGCAGTCACTGGTTGTGCCAGCACAGAAATTAACAGCTCTTATTTAGGTTGCCCTTTAAAGGCTCACTTGGTGCCTCTACTTAATTGCCAAGTTACAACAGGAGGCAACTTCACCGTCTGGACCATGACTTTGAATTTAACTGCAGTAGGCAACACTTAGGACGGATTTTTGCTTTTGTTTTGTTGTAGTCTTGTGGTATTGTCCAAGTGCAAAATGCTGGTAAGAAGAATAATCCCTCTAGTTTCCAAAGGGATGGCTGGCAGGAGAGTAACAACATTAGTTTGCATCCAAAGAATCCTGACACAGCAGGCTGGGAGGCAGGAGAAAGGGGATATTGCTTGCGTCTGAGCAATGTTTGCAGCTCTGACAATAGCTAGGGGTCTGGAGGCTTTGGGGTGCTGCTCAAGGCCAGAAAGAAATCCCTGGCTCCTGCTGATGAGCTGCACAGCAGGCAATAGGTGGGAAGGATGGAGCAACTTAGCACAAGCTGTCATGATGGAGAATAGACCAGCTCCTTCCCGCTTCTGAAGGGGCAGCAGCTCCAACCTGCAGGTCCACGGGCTACCAGCTGTGGCTGTGGTCACCCTGGATTTGGTTCACTTTGATGTCTTGGCTTGCAGAGCACCACGCTGATGTGCTGCTGCCATGCCACGGGCCTTCCCTGGAGTGTGGCCTGGCTGTGGGGTGCTGTGGGGCTGTGACATGCCAGCCAGTGCTAACCCTCCCAGGTGCTGGGAATGGGGACAGGCTGCAGGCACCCAACCCTCCCCAGAGAGAGGTGTCCTGGAGGTGAGTCCAGCCGGGAGAGGAGACGGCTCAGCCACGGGAGCAGTGGCTGTTCCTGTGTGTGGTTTGCTCTCTCTCCTCTCACAACCCCTTTGCTTTGGGAGGCAGAGCGTGTCTGCTAATGGCAAACTGACAAGTGAATCAGTGCATATGTGCAATCAGCAGTGCCGGGGGAAGGAAACGGGGATTTATCCTCCCCCCGTTGCTTTAGACAGTGCTTCCGCTTGCAGCCTGAGCTCCGGTTAAAGACATTTATTGATCGCTTCTCTGGTTTACTACTGGCTGCCCAGGGAGCAAATAACAACATTTTAAATGAACAGGCTGAAATATGGCAAGGCGGGAGCTGACAGGCAGTGATTAAGCAGCTCTCTGATCTGGAGGAGGGTGAGAAACAAATGACAGTATATATAGATGTATGACGGCTAATATAGCAGGGGAGAGAATTAACTCATTGTAGGAAGGTGGAAGATCTTTCAGCTACTCTTATTCCTGTCTGATGATTAAGCTGCTAAACTAGAGGTTGCCAGAGGGAGAAATTATCCCAAATACATTTTTAAAAGGCTGCTGCCAGAGCACTGTGTATCCCTGTTCCCACAGCATTCACAGAAACGAGGAGCTGATTCAAAGGCTGCTGAAGTCAGTGGGAGGGTTTCCAGTGACATCTGTGGGTGAAGGTCTGACCCCCAAATTTTGAGAATGGTTTCATTGAGAAAAACAATATACATGGCACTCTTGAAAACTGGTCCCCAAATTATTGTCATGAGAAGAAAGGAAGCATTGGTGGTGACCTTCTGGGTGCCACAGTAGCAAGCACCCTGGATCACAGACATGCAATTTGTATTACACACATTTATATTATTTTGCTAATCTCAAGAGTTTAAGGGATTAAAGCCACATTTTCCCCTCACCCCAGTTCTGAACTGGGACATACAGGCTACGTTGGAGGGTCCACTGAGTGGTGGTCTGTAAAGCATTTTTCTCAATGGGTCATTTGTGCTTAATGGTTCATTCCTTATAGTTAGAACAAATAACTTTTTAGGTGGAAGGAGTCCAGCTGCTGTTCTGCACGGTACCATGTGCTACCACTGTGTCACCTCGAGCCCAGGTTCCCATATCACATATGTCTGATTCTGCAAGTGCATTATCTGCTGATAAGAAATATTTGCGTAAGGCAGATCGATTTTTTTTTAATATATCTATAACTTATATAAGAGGAAATAAGTTCCTGGAAAATATTGGCAGAGAGCTGGAGATATAGCACAGTTCCTCTGACATCCGCCATCAGCCTTTAATCTCCCTCTATCACCATTTTTGTATTGCCATATGCAGCGCAGCTGAAAGGCATTTCAAAGGGCTCAGGTGGTAAAAGAGCTGACTACAAGCTCCAAATCCATGGCTGAAGGTTACAGGCTGAGCTGAGGCCAGCAGTGGCAGGTCTGACAAATGGGTTGAAAGTCAGGTGCTCACTGTGCCATTGCTTTGCTAGACATGAACTCAAAAGCCCTTGAAGGTCACTGGGTGAGTTTTATAGTAGGCTGATGGGAAGGGACTATCTGCAAATCAGGTTTTCACCAAATGCAATGTTACTGTAGAATCAAAGTCCTCTTTGTTTAACAAGGACAACAGGTTTATAAAGATCTTATCATTGCCAGATATTACTGTTGCTCTGCAAAAGCACACAGCAGGGTGCCTGAGAACACAGGAGGGACATTATATCATCTTAAAACCTGTAATTAAAAAATAGTTCTTGTTTGGAAAAGAAAATTAACAGAGAATGCCAATTCTTCAAATTTTTGCAGGCAGGCAGAATTGAGAGAGATATCATGCAAGATGCCCATGTTATGTTGTGCCAGGCTGGACTTTAAGAGAAAAAGTTTGACAGAAAGCTCAGTTTGACAAAAAGGTGTGTGTATGACTCAACTTCTCTGAGTGTGCTTTCTGGGTGTCCCACACAACCAAGTGGTTTCCACTGATGACACAAGCTGGCTTTGACTTTTGTGTCTGGGCATTTTCTTTTTTTCTCATTAAAATTAACCTTCCCCACTGACACTTTCTCCTGGTTGCCATTTCATGAGCTGTTGGACTTTCCTCAGGGAGAAGCAGCTGCAAGACCAATATCACGTATACTCTGTAACATGGGCTTTGGAGGAAAGTGGGAGGAAAAAGAGTTCCAGATTTGGAGAGATGCAAAAGACACATTTAAAGCTGTTAAGGAAATGGCAGGCTTTTAAAAACAAGGCATTTTTATGAATAAGAAAAGCTCATTAAGACTTTTTAAACATTGCCAGCTCTAAGGAAGGGGCATTTTCATTTACCTTTGTGTACGAGGGAGAACTTTTTGAGATTCTTGATATTTACATTGAGAACAGGTTATATCTTGTGAAGGTCTGGAGAAAAATGACAGAATGCTTCCTTTACTAAATGGAAGCATTGCTCCTGTGTAACCCAGGCCTGTGGGATGCAGGTGAGAGGAGATGTCCCAGGGCTGCATCACATTAATCCCTTCATGATAGGTGCTGCCACAAGCTCATCTGGCTCCCTGATAGTGTGTGTTAAAGCTGAACTTGGCTTCTGCAACTCTGCTCCAGAGACCTCCAAACACTTCGCTTTCTCATTAGATGAAGAGTACAGAGTCCTTATTTTGTGCAGAGATGGGGCTGAATTATATTGGAACTTTCCCTGGCTTTCAGAAATATAAACTGCAGACCTGAATGATGTAATTATGAGAGATCTTTGTTTCTATGTACATGAGCGTTCTAAAAGACATTAATTTACTGAGTAAACCCCTACTAAGCTGACTTTATAAAGCACCCTTCACTTTGCTTTTAGCATATAATCGATCACCATGTCCATACAGCCTTCATAGAATAGAAAGTAATATTATAAACAAGCATGTTAGAAAGCTTTATATGAATAATAAAAGAACAGGAGAACACCAAGGGCAGAGCCAGCAGCAGTGCCTGGCCCCGTGCTGGCTGACTGCAGAGCCCTTGCTTGTGACAGTGCTGTGCTGGACCCAAGTGACCCGTCCAAGGTCGGACACAGAGACCGGTCTGGCAGCACTGGCCCTGCTCCATCAGCTGAAGCTTTCCTGTAGGTAATCACATTTTCCTTGATTTCTTTGTTTTGAATTTGGAAGAAACTGCCCTGCCAATGAAGGGATTCATTCCCCAGAGAGGGGCAGGGACAGTCTCCCTGCCTGTGCACCAAATCCTCACTAGTGTTCCTGGAGTTTAGCATTTCCTCAGTGACAGGCCTGACTGGGAGGAGGAGGACTGGCAGAGAAGTGGAAAGACTAATTTCAGCAAGGAACATGGAAAAAGCCTTCCCAGTTCTGGGGTGTGAGTTTCTGAAATTGCCTCCTCCCTCCTCGTGAGCTCCTGGTGAGAGATGTGGAGGCAGCATGGTTCCTCCAGAGGGATAACATCCGTTCCCTGCAGTGTCCCACGAGGTGACAGGGACATATGGGCACAGTGCACGTGATCCTCCTGCTCTTGCAGCTCACAGCAGCATGGCCCCTGGGGAACATCCACCTCAGGGGAGAGCTTTCTGTTGCTTTGCAAGTGCAGACTGGTGGCTGAGTGGGATTGTTTGTGGTGGAGGTACAACTGATTCGTTTCCCCCCAAATAAAACTTTTAATGCCAGAAAACCCCATCCGTAGCTGATGTCTGAATTTGCAGCACATGACGCAGGCAGGGGAAGCGATACAGGTGATTCTGCAGATAAAGCAAAGGCTGCTAACTGCATGGCCTCAGCACATGCTGAAGTGCCACTGTGCCTTTTGGGGCATAAACCAGCCTTCCCTGTGCCTACCAAGATGTTCAATGCCACGAAATGAGAAAGTGCTGCTGCTGGGAGAGCACTTTGCACAAGTTCCTGCTCTCAGGCATCAGCCCCAACGCCACCGCACAGCCCGAGAGCTGCCTGAGGAAGGGGAAGAGATTTAAACTGACACATTAAAGAGACCAAAATGAAAAGTTGTGGGTGCAATTGGGAATAAATGCTTCAGAGCTGCTAGAGCTCATGCTCGAAAATAGCACAGAGGAGGGGGGTTTAAGCCCTGCACAGTATTTCCAAGTAGCCCTTTGGATAAATTGACACAAATTCCAGAGGGATTTTAACTACTAGGACAAGGATCCAGAGCCTCTGCTCCGCCTGTGCACAGGCTTTAACCATGTAATGGAAAAAAACCTGATTTCAGTTCCATGGGGCAGGGACAGGAATTTGGGAAAGGAGCATGCTTATAATGTGCATGCTTGCACAAGCTTCATTAGGATTATTTTTAGGAGTATTTATTGTACCTGGCCAAAAGAGTACAAGAAACACAAGCTCCCTTCAAATACAAGACTATATAGTTTTGTGAGAAATGACAAAATAAACATGTACCTAGTGAAAGGCTCAGGAATAGAGTTAATTTTTGTCTTTAGCTTGATTTTCCTGTTAAATAAATAATACTGCTGTTAAAGCTTCATTTGCAGAGAAGCGTGGTCTTCTTTTGAAACCAACTTTAAGCTGCATCATGGGGAAAGCGTCTCTTGGACTTCCCAAATGCTTCTCTTTTTGTGAGGTGGTGGTGGGGCACGAGCTAGGAAAGCGAAGCATATGTTATTAGGATTCAGTTTCTTCCTGCTGACTTTCCCCAGCTCCTGTGCTGCAGTGCAAAGCTGCTCTGCTCTGAACTGTGGGAAGGCACAAAGCTTCGCTGAGCAGGTTTACTCCAAGGTCCTCAAGAGGTGAAAGAGGAATTTGTCCTTTTGCTGGCAAAACCCACTGCTTACTCTGTTGCCCTTACAGTTCCTTATCTGTAGTTAAACCAAAGCACAATCTCTCACAAGGCTGTTCCATCACCCACAGCCTGTGCACCTCAGCCCGGCACTCCCCAGGTGCTGGTGCAGCGCTGGAATTCAGACTCCAGCACTGGCACATTTGTCATATGGTTTTGAGGCTGTCTCGCTTCTTTTATCTGTATTTCAAAGATAACGAACCAAACAGATTTCTGATGTCATTGGTTTAAATTTCCTCATTAATTCTAATTGCACTGGGTATGGCAACAAGCTCTAATTGCATGGGGCATGGGAACAAGGGCTCTGGGCAGAGACATGGAAGTTTCCTGCTCTTGGAAGCCAAGGAAGGAAGGCTTTAGGTGGTGATGACAAGTGGAAATCATAAGAGCCATCTAATGTACAGGTATCCCCCAAGTAAGCACAGCAGGTGACACAGTCTGGGGTGTTTATCAGATCAGAGTGAAGGACAGGGCCTGCCCAGCCCATTCAGCCCCCAAGGGCAGCTTGATAAGCTCAGTGCCAAGAAATGCAGCCAAGACCTCCCATAAAACTGGTACCAGTGAGATCAGGAGGACATCCTGATTGCGTGTGACTAACCAAGCAGGAAGGTAAAACCACCTCCTTAAGGCACGTAGGAATTAACCATGTCAACTTATGCATGACAGGTTTAATCCCAGAGAGCCCTTTCCGAGTTTGTCCGTGTTATCCCATCAAGCCTGGGAAGGGAGCATCCTTCTTCCAGACCAGCGCTGAACCCACTTTTCCAGTGCCTGTTTTTAGGCTCTTGCCTGTCAGTGGCAGTTTTTGAATTATGGGGCCATTCCTGTGCCCTCATTGCATGAACGCTGCTGTCGCACGCAGACAGCTGGTTTTACCTCTTCTGCGAAATTCTGTGAATTTTGGACCCTGTTCAAGACTGAACAAATCAACGGGGACTTTCCATTGTTTGCAGTGAGCTTTGGAGCAGCTGTTATTGTTCTTCATCATCTGCTGGAACATTTCTAATCGAGTTATTGTTGTCTCCTGAGGAAACTTTTAGAAGACTTTCAGAAACCTTCACATATTGGCAAAGCAAGTTTTTGGTTTCATTCCCAGGGCGATAGTCAGGCTTTTTCCTCTTTACTGACGTCATGGCTTTTGGATGTGCTCAGACTAACTCGTGGGTGAATTCAATATTCATCTTTGCAGCTTCTGCTACTTTTTCCTTTTTATCCCACGGTGGTTTATGGCCTCTAGTTCTTACAGGACCATGTTTAGTTTCCACAAAAGAGTGCACTAAAGACAGAAAAAGCCTTTATTCTTGAAATATTTAGGATAAAACCCCAAAATGCTGTTGCTTATTATCCCAATGTCTTTTTGTTGTTGCTGGTTTTGGTTTTTAATCCTTTTCCTTTGCAAAGATTTCTCACACATATGTCCATCTGTAGCCATTTTTCTTGTATGTCTGGGTTTTGTCTCTCTTTTATTGTGTGAAGACTGATGGGCACTGTCAGCTTTTTCCAAAGCTGTGGATTTAGAGATCCAGAAATCTACTAATTAGTTCATGTTTAATCTGCATGATCTGCAAGAGCAGTTCTGGAGTCTTGTAGATTTGTTCCAGCACAGCCAAATTATGCTGATTAGATTGGTAAAAAGCCAAAAAAAAAGCATAAATAGCAATTATTTTAAATAAATTCCAAGCACATGAAGACTGGTTTTAGCCTGGGCTGTTGAAAAATTTTGTGCAAATTGTAGTGTGTATTTATTGCACGTTTTTTTCCCCAAAAGAAGTGGAAGAGTTGAACCTATAGTTGTCATAAATAAGCTGAAATATGATGGGCAGCTGCGATCAGGAGCAGTGAAACAGATAAACCCCACAGCTGTGAGGTGCCTTGCAGAGGAGAGCACCGTCACCGGTGTTTGCTGCGTTGCCTGTTCCCAAGGCAGAGCTGCGTCTTAAAAATCCCCGTAAAATCCCACTGCCTGCAAACAAGCTGCCGCTGTTGAACTGTGCTACCTGCCAAGGACACGGGAGCTGCCAGGCAGGGGAACAGGGCACTCCCTGCTGCAGCCATGGAGCCCAGCCCCTGGAGCAGGCAATGGGCTGCGAGGGGCAGGTGCAGGACAGGGAGGGGAGCCCAGCTCTCCACCAGCCCCTGCAAGCCAAGGTGCTACCTGGCAGTGCCCTTCCTGGTGCTCCAGTGGCTGCCGCCCTCGTTTTTGGGGTGCAATGGTGTTTAAATAAGCAATTTAAAAGTCTTTCTCTCTGGTCCATCACAAATTCAAGCATGGGAGCCGGGAGGTTTAGCTCCCCAGGCTGCACTGCAGGTAGGAAGTTTCTTCCGTCATCGGTCTCTGAGGACTGCTGCACTTGCTAAACAGCAGCACGCACACACAGGGGATAAATACAGGGTAGAAAACAAGTCAAGTATAATTTGAATGTTTATGGACACAGCTGAGCAAGCCCTCTGCTTTTCAAAGGCTTTCAAATGTTTAGGAAACAAAGTCATAACGAAAACCTCCCATCTGACAAGTGGGCAAATGTACTGTTAAGAACCACTAAAGTTTTGCAAGATAAACCTTATCATGTGGTTGAAAACACAATTGGAACTTGACTCTGACTTGCAGCAAGCAGCCATTACATGTTTGGGAAGTGTCATGGAGCTTTAGACCATCACTGGCAGGAAAGTACAGAGGGACATTGGAATAAATGGGAATGATCTCCTAGATTAGCTCCACTTAGTCACGCTCTGCAAGGAGGTTTAAAACAGCTCCTGTGAAAAGGAACAAGCTTGTACTTCCCTCAGAGCATGACAGTGCTCCTCTCATGGTGTTCCTCAGCCTAGAGCAGCCAGCTGAGCGCTGAGCTTCTCTGTCCCAGTGCTGCAGCCCCAGCAATCACCAACTCACAATTCCCAACAGGGTTGTCCCCTGGTAATCCTTTGCATTTATCTGCATGAGTTTCACCTGCACTTTATTGCCCAGTCAGTCAATAGGCAGGACTCACCCATAAAGTCTTTCCATAGTTCCTTACAACCTGTCCCCATCCTCAGTGCCAAAAATAACTGTGCACCATCAGCAGACTCCCCTGATGGAGTGCTCAGCCCTGCTTCCAGGTCATTTATAACAACGTTGAACTGCACACGTACCAGCACAGACGCCAGAACGCCACTCGTGACCTCCAGACTCCTGTGAGACCCAGCCGGGGCCTCAACCCTCTGTCCCTCATCCCTGAACTCATTACTCAGCCGTATTTATCCTACAACTAATGGCTTCAGAAAGTGCCTTAATTCTATTAGATTCCCTAGCTTTTTGCATGGGTGGCTCTGCAGCCTTACTCATGGTCTTTTAATATAATTTTGGGGTGTATAATTGAATTCATCCACTCTTAGGTATTCTACCACAAAGTGGGGCAGGCATGGAGGAAAACACTGACTATGTGTTTTGAGCAATTAGCAGCCTTTGTGGTGTTGCTGCTTTGTTGATTTTTACTTGAGAAAGTATTCTGTAAAAGTGCAACAAAATGTGACTGTTTTCTGCTAGTGTGACTGCTTTGGATCCAGACTATCCAAAACCAGTGCCATCTTTCAGCTGGTGGGGGAAGAGCAGAGAATCTATCTATAGTCACTGATCCTTCTAATTCACAGGGAATTTGGGAGGTTTTTTTCAGCTCTGATAAAACTAATGCAGCACATAAGCCTCTTTGAGTCACCCTCTCTGCTATAAGAACTACCATAAACAGCTGATTTCTATGAGGCAGATGTATTTATAGGCTTGGGATAGAATGTAGATTTTAAAATGCCACTTTTCTACTTCAAAGAGATTGACTTACATTTTTAATCTGTATAAAATTAATGCAGCTAATTAATGAAAATGGCTACAGAGTAAAATGAATTAAAGTTTCAGAAGATCATTAAGCATTGATATGTCTGCATGCTCTGATTTGGTAATGAGTTGTGACACGAGTCAAGACATTATCTGACTGTATTTGCATCCAGGTACTGTAAGAACTTGTGGGCACTGAGGTGCTGCCATGTGAGAGCTTTGCTCTGGAGGAGATTCCTGCTGAGCATTAGGAGAGCTCTGTTATTTAGGAAGGAGCTGTGAGAAGATCTGGGATGTCAGGTCCTGTTTTCCATTCTGCCACTGCCTTGCACAATCTCCTCATGCATCAGCCTTTGAAAGGAGCATGGGGCTGTGAGATTCCCAAAGAAGCCTACACAACCGGGGCCCAGGTGATCAAGGGAGTTCTGCTGAAATCCCATGGAAATAAGTAAGTGAGAAAAGTCAGTAGGAGCTGGGGCATGAAATCCCTTTACCTTCTTTGAGAAACCTGCTCTTTCTTCAGGCAGCCAGCAGCCCCCTAATGTGGAGGTAACCACCACGCTCTCACAACAGCCGCAGGTACTTCTATCTCCCGCCACAGCCATTTTGCAAATGCCTTCCCCTCTCCTAGCAAATGTTTGCAGGATCAAAGTCAAACTGCATGAGAAATGAGGAACTATTTCCTTACAAAGCAGAAATCCTGTCTCACACAGAGATTTACCACGTGGAAGAACTGCATTTTCTTTTCCTAGCCAAGCAGGCTGCACCTTGACTCTTTGACTACAGCTCTTTCAGAAGTGGCACAGAAGGAGCTGGCAGGTGCAAAGGCACTTAGTCTGAGGGGAATTGAGCCCTCGTATTCACTTGGAGGCAGAAGATGCTCCCAGGGATAATGCTCAAGATCCAGTGTTGTCCCTGAGGCGGGAGGAAGCCCTGGGCTTGCTGCGGTGCCACATGGTCGTGCACAGGTCACATTTTGCCAGTGGCTTTCTCAGCTGTGACAGGCCCCAGGTTCATCTGTTCATCCCACCTGGGCCTCTTGGTGCTGCCCTAATGCCAGCAGTGCACAGGGGCTGGGTGTGACACCTTCAGAGGGAATACAGTCCCATTTACAGTCCATGTAAAAACCTAAAGGAGTCCAGCGCTGCCATCCTTGCTCTGACCTGTGTCTGCAGGCTGGTAATCAGCTGTAACCATGAGAGTATCTGCACACCCTGCTGCAAAAGGGCACTTTCCTCTCTCTTTAAAGGGCTGTTAAGATCAGTGAGGAAATGTTAGCAATGAAGAATCCTCCTGGGAGCACTGGGTGGTAAAATCTGGAAGTCAATCTCCTGTCTGGGAAGATTTATGTGCTTGTGGGCTCTGTATTCCACTTAAGTATTATACATTTTCTTACATGTTTCCACCTTATCTGACAGGACACAAAAACACATCAAGAGAATATGCAGAAACTAGGCTCTTAGTTAAACCTGACTTTTCAACATAGGCAAGCAAATCTCTCTCTTATCCAATGCTCTTGCCCAGTAATATACTGAAATGGATGATTCCTTATTGTATAATATATAACCACATTGTGTATTTTGCTGACATAATTTGGACCATTCTGAACTCCTCTAACGGTGTGACATGATGCATCTGTAATCCAACAGGTTGAGCTGACCGCAGACTTCTTTTCCTCTCCCTCCCTCCTTTCCACTCCATCAGCTGTAGATCCCACCCTACATCCTTTGTTAAAACAGCCTGATTGAACTGACATCCTCACTAATGAGCATTTCTGATCCACAGCTTTCAAGAGGAGAACCTGGAATTTCCTGGGAAATTGCCTCTTTATTGCAAAAGGCCAGGAAAGGAAGAGCTTTCTCCTAGAAATCATTCTCTACCTTGCTACTGCTCCTTCCCCTTCTTCCGCCAAGCAGATTTGGTTCTCAAATCCAGCTGACTCCTACAAATAGGTGGCTCCTGATTATTTTAATTATTCTGAAATGTAACTTTATGGACAATTTCTAAGGGGATGGGGGACCAGTGTAAAAAGTATCAGAGCCTGCAATTTCATCGTCTACCTCATCCCTCAAGTGGAATAGACTTCTGGCTCAGAGTATTTTGACATCACAAACTTTCACTCCACATGCTCAGAGACCAGCCACGTTGAATTGCAGACACATGGTAGGCGAAACTACTGCAAATGTATTTTTGAGTTAGGTTAGGAGCGGGGACTACAGCTCTCCCAAAGCAACACGAGGGAGAGGAAAATCCCACTGCAGACTTCCTCTTCCTGCACGGTGCCTAATACAAAGGGAGGTTGCTAAAGCAACAGTTTCCCTGAGCTGAGTAGACCTAGTCATGCACATGGGCTTCATGCTGAATCAGGATCAGCTTTCAGAAAGAGATGGAAAAGGCTCCTTCTTCTCCTTTCGTAGCTTTGACTACTCAGCTTGCACCTCTCAGAGCAGCAGCTCTGAATTGACTGGGTCTTGGTCTCTGACATATCCTGCAGCCATCTGGACCCCTGGGGAGAGCTCCACAGCTCCCCTGGAACCACTCATGCAAATTGCCCTCTTAACAAGTATAAAGGAATACGATATTTAGCATCAACCCACTCAGCCCCCACCAAAATTACTGCAGGCTGAGGTCTTCAGCAGCTCGAATGCTGCTGTTCTCTGCAGGGTGCCTGGTCAGGAGCACTCAGCTGTACCTGCAGGTCCTGATGGGGTGGCAAAACACAGCCCTTGTCCTGCACTCCAGTAGAAAGTAGAGGAAAATGCTCTGCCCAAAGCCTGGCTGTGCATTCTCAGTGGGCTCGGAGTGGCAGGAAGAGCTGGTGCATGCTGCTGGTATGGCTGTTGGCTTTGGGTCTGAGGGTAGGAGCAGGGAGATGATGGGAAGGGACCACTCACAGCAAGGGAAGCCCAGCTTCAATCAACCTTAGCAGCCAGGGGGAAACACAAGGTACAGTGAGATGCCCACAGGACAGTGTTCCCAGCTGGCCATTGTGGTTGTTCCTATCGGCATATCAGCCAGTTTACGTCAGAGTTCAGAGCTGTTGCCCTGCAGCAGAGGAGAACAGCCTGCAAAAGGACACGGATCTCATATCTCACAGGTGAGATATGCAGGCAAAGGGTCGGATACCAGTGAGAAAAAAATATTTTTATTTCACTATTTAATTCAAGGTTTCTCTGTTTCCTGTGTTGATGCTGATGCAGATTCATTCCACTTCAGAAGCTGTCACGTAAGGAGAAAGGAAGTAACACGTCTGGCTTCCCTCTTTTGGCATCTAAACAACATCGTTCCTCAGGAGCACTCGAGAGGCCAAGCAGCATGTAAATGCTTTCCCTCATGGTGACACAGACAGAATTTTTGGTACGACAGCAACCCCCTTCCTCCCTTTGACTGGTCACAGCTGCACGTACCTTTGGTGTGACATCATGGTTATGCAATGCTGACTCTCCCACTCTGCTCTTATCGTGCCTGTCTCCTATTTGTGCAAGCAGAACCCAAGACAGAGCCCAGCAACAGCCTCCAAGAGTTTAGCCATTTCTCAACCTTCCTTTTCCGAGCCTGCACTGCTCCCACTGGCACAGAGGTGAGCTGGGAGCACCAAACACCCCTGAACTGCAGCCCAGGAGGGCACAGTTCTCCAGTCTCTGACCAGAACGAACCTGGGAAGGCATGAGCACACAGGCTGCCCAGCGCACTCCTGCACCCAAGTGATGCAGACCCCGCTGGGATGAGCACTCGTGTCCCCAAATACATCACTGCATCTCTGGGCCCCCCTCCTTTCTAGGTCACCGTGACTTCCGCAATCATCCCGTTCACCAGGACTAATGGAGCACAGATGTACTCTCAAGGGAGTGAGTGTGAACCAGAACCCTCATCTCTGGAACGCTTCCCAGTAAGAACCATCTCCTCACCATCACGTATCCCAAAGTACCTAAGGAGAAGGCAGAGCAGGAAATTAAGCAGAAGAGTAAGTTCCTAGAATTTTTGCCACTTTATCCCTTTAAGCTTCTCAAGCAGGATTTACGATCATCTTCTTCAGAAAAGAGTGTTGTGCTAACAGGTAGGCAGGAAACAACCACAGTGAGATACAGATCTGTGATGCTTTAATTAAAACACAGGTAAACTGTGAACTGCAGCAGACCACTGAGCGTTTCTTAGTCATTCATCTTCGTCACTGCTGTTTGCCTTGTAGGCTGCCAGGTGTCACAACCATGCCAGCCTGCAGGGCACCGGGCACAACGGGACCTGGCTGTCATGCAGAGCTGTGTCCTAGTGCTCGTCCATGACTGAGGGATCCTGGTCCATGGCAGAGGTGAAAAGGTGCACCTGAATGTGTGACTGAACTGCACCAGGGCAGGAAGAAGTGTTTTATTCCATACTGGAGATTAAAATGTATTCAGAAGAGAAGTGTGTCTAGAAGTATGGCCCAGGCAGATTCCCCCAGCGTGGAGGGAAAGACCCATCTTTCTGATCTACCACTTTTGGCAGGGAGTGCAGCCAAAACGTAGAACACAGGTGACTGTGTTCTACAGCATTAAGCAGCATTAAACAGTGGGGGGTCTGGCAGCACAGTACTGTCCACACTGGACAGTGTGGGATCCTCCCTGTGACCCTGACAACAAAGAAATAGCAGGAAGTGGTGCAGTGCTGCTGGCCATGGCTGCCATCAGCAACAGAAACACAGAAGCCTTTTTAATATTGCAAAGACAGGAATGAAATCCTTCTCAACTAATGCAATGCTTGCCCTTCCTCA
The DNA here is from genome assembly GCA_013397845.1 of Melanocharis versteri. NCBI lineage: Eukaryota > Metazoa > Chordata > Aves > Passeriformes > Melanocharitidae > Melanocharis > Melanocharis versteri. The sequence goes on along the minus strand of VZTG01003434.1, from coordinate 155,300 downwards.
GCAGAGATCAAATCAATATGGGACCAAGCAAAGTCAATGGTTTATTTCAAGGGGCTTTGAATTGGGCTTTGTAGGCAAAAAGGCATCAGCCTTGTTTCAGTCTCCAGGGAAGACACATTGGTATTTCCATTCCACATCTATTTGTAGCACAGAAATGTGACTTTGTTCCTTTTTAGTCCTGTTTAAATGTTACATTAATTTAAAATAAGGCCTGTCAGGAAAAGAATCAAGTTTGGGGCTGGAATTATCCCTGGAGAAGCTTGGGGATCCCCCTTGCTAGTGAATGAGCATCACCTTGAAGGAAGTTAAGAAGAACCTTGTGGTTGTAATTCCCCACCCTTTCTTCTGCAGTCTGTCAGTAGCTGAGCCGTGCTGCTCGGTGGTGATCCCAGCGCACACAAACACGTGCACACACAAACACATGCACACATGTCCTAACACAGCCACCAAACCCCACACACAGCGTCAGCAGTTTACTGCACGGCCTGGAGAACATGAGCAGCAGCAGAAAGGGAACTTTCCCATAATTTCTGGGGAAATGCTGCACTTGTAGGCCAACTTACATAACTGATTTAGCTGAACAGAATTGCTTTCTGCCTTTAATCTGCTCAACAGTTTATCTTTGCTGTCGTGATCGGCTGAGCTCTCTTTAAACCGTTATGGATTAGCGTTCTGCTATAACACGTTAAAAGCTTAGCTTTGTTTATTTTTGTCCAGAATGGGGGAGGGATATCAGGTTAAATTTTCAGGCAGCAGTTTATGAATGGCTGGTTTTCTTGCACAGCAATCGATATGCTCAGGTACCGAATGCAAGGCACAGCTAAATGCTTTGAGTGGCAGCACTAGTTGCTGGAATAGGAATATTTGTGAACTTACTATTAAAAATAAAATAAGAAAAAAAGAAAGAACTTAATAATTTTGCATGATTATTTTAATCTATAAATACAAAATGTAATCCAGCATTCAAACAGTTCATCACACCCACCAGCTCTGTATGGAAGACCGAAGAGTAAATGATCTGAAAACTTAATTAATAAGGCTGGTTGAGGATTTTACTAAGTTTGCATTATTGATGTAATTCGGAGACAGAAATCCTGCCAAAAGCAATCTTTCTGTCATTCAGCTGCAGGAAAACAATACACCATAATAGAAATAAACCACCAAACAACTGGAACCTCATCCACACCACTTACAAAGAGGTGCTCAGATAATATTAGCCAGCTGTTCAGTTAATTTTCACAGTGGATTAATCAACTATGCAAGTGGTTGTTCCATGTTAGAACATGACTGTATGGATCCAGGTTCAAATTTCTACTACAAACTGATGAGCACAATATACCAATTTAAATTAAATCCAACAATTACCACACTTCTTTGACCTCTGTGTAGTCAAAATGATTTGCAGATGCCAGCCTGGAATGGAGTAAGAGGCTGTGTTCCTGAGCACTGCCAATAATCCTCTGGAACACTATTCCAAGGAAACACTGATTCTGTGAACAGTTGTGCTGGCAACCCTATAACCTTGGAACTTTCTTATCTAAAATGGAGGAAGTAGGCACTTTCACATTTTTAAGAGCAACATAGACACTAGAGAAGTTAAAAAAATAGTGTCCAGTGGTGCTAGGAAAAAATAAAAACACAAACCTGGGAAAGTAATTCAGAAAAAAAGGAGGAAAAAGTCCAACTTCTTTGTAATTTGTCTGTTGTTTGTTTTGCTTTCTTATGAGAGATCTTAATTCTGCACATTCCAGTGAATGGCCATTCGCTATTAATTTATCTTCTTCCTGACAGCAAGTGGAGCACCATTCCAGAGTTTCAACATTCCCTTGATGCTGCTCTGCTTAATGCTTGTGTGCTATTTAAACAAAGCATATTCCAACCAAATCTGACTATATATGGAATTCCCTGACAAGTGAAACTTTGGATGCCGTACAAAAAAGAGCCATGAAAACAGAGTGCACACAAACCCCATTCCAGAGTGCACAAACTGGGCATGTACTACACCAGGCTCTTGGTGGCAAAGGTCAGGTACCCAGTGTGCCCAACCACCTCCCTCAGTGGCACGCCACTCTTGAACTGCACAGTCCCTTGCTGCAGATTAGCACACGGGCTACCTTGGTGTGATGGGCTGCTGCTGTCAAAGCCACTGCTAGAATTATCCTCAGCTGCTTTTCCAAGGTCAGGGATTTGCAAGCCAATTGTCCTTACATTGTACACTCGGAGCAGAATTTCCAAGGTGTTAATCTCTGTAAAACCATATTCTTCCATCGCTAGGCAGGTTCTTTGAACTTGTTCAATGCAGGGGGAGAAAGAGCAGATGCGGCCACCTGCAAAATAAGACAGGTAGTGGAAAAGAGGGCAAAAGCCAAAGTTAAGCACTTTTCATCTTTTTTCATATTCTCCCAGATGCCCATAGAATTACCATTATGCAGATAAAGTGAAAACATTCTTCAAGAAAATCTTCACAAGGCAACTTTGTTGGTTTAAAGCGTCACCACAAAATCAAACACAGACAACTCTACAGGATGTTTCAGACCCTTTAAAAATGGCAACAGCAACTTCATTCATCTTCCACATCCAGTGCTGCCCCCGACATTTGTCCACAGAAAAATTATTAAAAGTTGATCCCTTTAGAGCAATGGCTCTTTTGGAACCACTCTCCACTGTTCTGGACTGAAGCACCAAACTGCAGTTGGCACATACACAAAGCCAGAAGTCATTCTCCACACACTGCACAGCGCTAGAGCCCCAGTGCGCGCGCACACGCCCCTGACAAAAGTGGCTGTGTTTAGTTGAGGACGATGGTATGCGTGGACAGAAGAAAGGGATCTCTCCAGGCCATAGATGGAGTGCTGTTAAGGCTTTACCCTTTTTGTCAAGCTGACTAGCATGTCTCCTGAGCATTGAAGTTTACTGGATATCACATCGTGCAGGCTTACAGTAAATGCTGTAAAACTCCAGAACAGGACTTTTAAGTGATAAACTAACACTTGTCTCCTTGTCTGTGCACAGTTCTGATTTTTGATTCTGAATACAGAGTATTAATAGGCCCCCTACACCTTTCTAAGTGCTACAATGTCACCTTAAGAGCTGAGAATAGAATGATTCAGATTTACTCTGAAAAGCCACAGCCAAATCAGATCAAAGAATTATAAGGACACTGTCTGCCATAAAGCCAGGGCATGTGCTTTCACCCAGGACACAATGTCCCCCAAGGCAACTGCCCTTCCTGAAAAGCTTTTGTGCAGGAGGAAGGAACACTGGGCAATGCAGCTTCAGCTATTGTTTCACTTATTACAACTAGATGAAAATGCCTGCTGACCTGATTTGCATTCCCTCCCAGTCCTTTCCCGGGCTCATCCAGCCAAACCTTCCAACAACAGTCATGTAAGTAGTTAAAGAACCCCTGCAAGTCAGAGCAAAGCATCCTGCTAAAAATAGAGGCAATGCTGGGACTACATGAAGCCTGCTTTATCTCAAACTCCCCTTTTTTTTTTTTTCCTTTTTCATTTCTAAAGTCAGATCTCTAAAAAAAGAAAGCATCAGGTCTGAAAGCGTCACTGTAGCACTCCGGTTACTGTGCAGCAATGATGTGCTGGGTACTGCCTGGGGAAGAACACTTTCCACAACCATTAATCCACCATACGCTAAGTAGGATTTAATTTTAGTCCTCAAATAAAGTCTCCGCACCGAGGGGTTCTTATCATGAATCTTCAGAACAAAGTACCCTGGACAAGTAATTCCCTGGAGTGACAATTAAAACCCAAATCTAATAATCACCTGCAAAATTAATGCTGGTATGTGTCTTTATGAACCAAGTCTGTTGATCCTGATTTAATTGCACGCCTAGAGATGAAATTAGATTTGTATGTTCATCAGGACGGCCAGCACTACCAAAATTTTCCCGAATCTGACAGCTAATCTTTTCTGGCCAAAGAACTTACACACTTCTACCATGCTTGCAGATGTAAAACAGAAAAGCTCAGGAAAAAAATTCTGTTACATAATTAGAAAGCTACTATGATGCACGCATGTTATAAAGAAAGAATTTATATTCTTATTGTGTAGGGAACTGAACAAATGTCTTACTTAACTAAATGTCAGTTCACAATAACTCTTTGTCTGCAAAGCAAGAATCTGCTGAGAGACCAGAGACTTACTACTACTTCATTGAGGCTTTTTGGTTTTGATGTTTTATATTGCAATAAAAAGGCAAAATATATTTACATTTACAGTAAGTCTGTTCTTATTTATTCTGACTCTAAGGGTTTGAAGATATGTTTAGGCTTTTGAATTCACATGCTCTGGATTTACAGTCAAAAACTCAAAGCCTGCACACAGCTGTTGCCATACAAGCTGCAAAGCCACCTACAGTTCTTGTCAAGCCTTCAATTAAAGGCAGAGCACCCTTCCTCTTGCCTCGGGCTGGTCAGCTGAGCACAGCACGTCAACACCAAACTTGATGAAGATTTATCAGGCTGCCTCCTCACAACTGCTGGGGGAAGTAGGGTTACAGAAAACAGGCTTTCAAGCTGTTTGGTAATGAAGAAAGCTCTTGCTTGCAGTAGCAAATATCCAGAGGGAAAGCACAAAAAATAACCTTACTTTACTTCCTGTACGGCTGGAAGCTTCTCAGGTGTGAAAGACAACAAAACAGTGAACTGCTGGTATTCCATCTAACTGAGACCATCCAATGGGTTTTAGTAGTTCTGTCAATTTTTTTCCTCTTTCATCCCTATTGTTCTCATTATTTTTATACATCCCTCCCAAATAAATACACCTACAAAGGGCTTAGAAGCAAACCCATCAAGCATCTGTCCTTACAGATCCTAACAAGCGGGAGAGGGGTCCCCTCAGCTTTTTCCTGTACACACCATCAGGCAGGCCAGATCTGATTTGCAGGCTGGAATTATTTGATTAAGCCGATATTAGGAGAGAAGATTGGAAAGCTACAATTAGCAGAAGGTTGGAAGGCAAAAATGAAATTGCAGTTCCAGACTGCGAGAGGCTGTCTAAAATAGAAACATTTGGGAAGTTTCAATTCCTATGATGTGTTTAGACCAGCAAATAAAAAGTAGAAAAGCAGCACTCAGAAGGACATGCTCATCTGTCCTAGGAGCAGAGACATTGTCATCTTTAACAGAGCAGATGCTTCTGAATTCTGCACACTGTGGGCTGCCCTCTGTACCCGGCTGGACTACAGCTAGGCAACACCCCTTCTGTCACAAACAGATATAAATCTAGATTTCAGCATTCACAGTTCTCAGATTCTTTGAGAGCCCTCTTGTCCTTTAGACACCAAGAGGCTTTTAGGGCTTAAAGGACTTGAATATGCATGGCTTTGTCTTGCCATGCCAAGGATTCCTTAGTGAATGAAGAAAAGACATGAACTCCCTCCCTCTCCTCTCCTCTCTGGGGCACATTGCTCTGTCTGTGGATCACAAAGGGGTGGACTAGACTAGAAAGCAGTGAAAACATCTGAATAGAAACTTTTTTGTACAAACTGGGTTTGTGTTCTTTCAGAGCTCTCCTTTTAGGAAAGCCACCGTTCCTAAATTTGGTTAATGAGATCTGTGTGTCATCATAAATTGATATAGTAATTATGAGAGATTAATCCCGTTCACATTGGGAAGCTGTGTGAGCTTTTTGATCTGAAGAGCTGTCTAAAAATGTGTTTATTCATGTATAATGCATTTGACAAGTGCTACAGTTGAGGAGAAGAGAATAATGAGACTGTAGGAAAGACTTAAGTTTTTTTCTACCTTCAATTTTACAGGGAGTGAGTTAGTTCGAAGCATTTAATGGAGAGGTTAAATGTCCCGAATCCATAGCCTGGAACAAGCCCACACAGTCCTGGCAGTCATTGTAACCAGCAACAGGGTCGAGAGGACATGAAAATGGAAGTACAATTCAGGCTGGAATGATTAGAAAAGAGAGTTTAAGGGAAGGGGGAAATGGAAGAGAAGATTTTCATCCACATAGCACCGTACATTTCAACAGACTGTATCTAACTGGTGATTGAGGGACACACCATTGCATCTCTACAAGAGGCCAGTGCCTTGAAAGTTGCCAGAATGTTCCTGTGCAACTCCAACAAACAATTTTGTTGCTGGTTTGCCTGAGCAAGGACTAACATCTCTACCAGTTCTATTCCGCTAATAAGTGCATTAGGTTTCAAGTGTGGAAAATCTCAGTGCTACCAAACTGACAAGAACTCCAGTGCGTGCTTATGATACAGAAAACATGTCCAAGAAATGTGCTCTCACTTCTGTAGGTTATGGTATGTCACAAGTGCTCTGACAGGTTCTTTCATCATCCTAGTATTATTCAGAAGATGCACATGTAGTGCAGCACCATTAAGTTTTAGGGAAAAGGGCCAGTAATTTTAGAATGATTCTATGACATTAAGAATACAGCACAGCATTTTTTCCTCTGGCAAAAGAACACAGCTTGGGTTTTGGGACTTCACTGCATTGTCGTAATTGGAAGATTACATTACAAAGATCTCAAGAAAGAAAGAAAAACACACAGGCATTGTCACTGTGTAGGGGTGAGGCAGGAGAGTCACCGAGCAGCATCACTGTGGCATTTACTCTGTGCTAGTAGGACACTAAAAATATTGTCTCTGCAAAAGGGGACAGAATGTCCTTTAAGTGCGTGTGCTTGTGGGCGATTTGATGTAGCTTCCCTGACAAGTGAAATTAGAGGATTTGGCTGTTGGAAGAAATTAAAGGATGTTTCTTGATTCAGAAAAGAGAATTTTCTCCAAATCACTTGTCAGCTCATTAATGGGAGCTTGATGTGATTTTCTGCAAATGTGACCTTAACCTCTGCACTTGTAGGTGCATCATTCAAAAGGAATTTATTCCTGCTCATTATTATGGGCTGGTAAAAGCATGTAACAAGGAAATTAACAAAATCAGTTGGCTCCATACCGGGGAAGAAAATCTAACAACTTTCTTTAAGGATCCTTTCATCCTAAACTACTTCCTTCAAACTGTGTAAAAGTCAGTAGCTATGGCTGGCATTCCACAGCGAGGATTTTGATGCAGGAATCCTTCTGCTTGACTCTCTACACGTGAAAGAATCCCTTGTACTTCAGGCCAGGCCCATTGTGTGCACCTAACCTACCAAGCCCTGACAGACCCAGGCCAGGGATGAATTAGTAGTCCAAGTACTTCCCATGATGAGCGACAGAAGCTGCTCCTCAAGGCCATACCTGAGTGATTTAAAACTGGGACCATGAATAACCTGTGGAGCTCAAGAAAAATAGCCACTGAGGTTTCCTGCATGGACATGGAATTGCAGAGGCCCAAAGAGGGAGATGTTCAGAGTGACCTTTACCTGCAGAGTTTTGGAGGGAGAATTGACAGCACCATGTTACCTGATTCAGGTGTTATTTCAAGGATCACAATTTGACAAGCTCATAATTTAGGGGCTTTATGATGCTCAAGAGGGAATGGAAAATTGGAATTTAAGAGTAAAATCTTTAAAGAAAAAAGGAAATAAAAGAGAGGTGGTTTTAGTAATTTTGTGACTCAGACTGTTAAACACCACAAGGAGCAACTTAAAATGCAAGAGGCTAATCCAACCTAATATATGGCTGTAATTTTCCATCCCCCTACCTGAAAATTTAAAATCTGTATGAAAATTATTGTACCAGTGGGTTTCTCCCTCATCTTCCACAGCCTTGGAAGAAATAGACAGTATTTATGAGAGTAGAGTAGGTGGGTGCAGAATTATATTCAAAGCACTACAGTATTCAGCTGTGAGATGACTGTGAGTCAAAAGTTTCAGGGCATTTAAGAACTGTAGAATATTGAGAATATTTTTGTTACCTCGCTATTTTCTCATTTTCTTAATTTTTAAAAATTTAGCCTGAAGGGGTTAACGTCAACTTCGCAAAAACCACCAAGATCAGATATTGGGAACAGCAGCTATAGTTACAGAAAAGCATTAATCAGCAGATGCTGCAGAAGAAAAACAGTGCAGGTCTGGAAATGAAGGGAAGTTCTGCAGTGCAGCAGTGCCTCAGAGATACTACAAGCAGCGTTTCTGCTGGAAGTGTGACTGGTGACATCAGCACCAAAGGATGCAGCTGACATGCAAACCTGAACGTTGGCAGAGAGCATCACCAGAGAACAAGAACCTTCTAGTCACAAACCTACTGTGCCATTTTATTCTTTCAGCTCTTCAGAGGTTGGCAGTGCTTTAAATGGGAGGCCAAGCTGCTGTAAGTAGTGTATTTACAGCATACTGCAAGGCATAACATGAGTGATAATTGTACTCTCTAAAGAGGATCATTAACACTCAGCCTACTCGGAGCTGCAACTATTCAGGACCTTGAGCTGAAGTAGAAAACACTGATCCGATAAGGTTTTCTTAAGGTTGAGAACTCTCCCATACTGTCTCAGCTGAACTCTCATGAGTATTGAGGTTCTAAGGAAGAGAGTAGCTAATGCTATATATTGAATTTGCTTAGTTCTCATTTAATTCAAAATACCTTAAGACTTTAGGGACTAAATTACCACTGTCTGGCAGTACAGCTGTGATATTTGCATGGCACATCACAACAAAACCCACAGTGTGAATGGTTCAAATGTGACCCTGTCCAGATCTGAGAGAGAGGGCCTGGACAGAAAAGAGTGGAACTCATTTCCTGCAGCGATGCTTTATCACTACAGGAACCCTTGGAATGGGGTTGAATAACAGCAGAATGTGCACAGGCTGTACTGCAGAAGAGCTTTAACTCTTTGAAAACAAAACAAAGGAGCACTATTAAATTATCTGCCTGCGGTACGGAAAGGGAAGCAGTTACAGATAACCTTCTGCCATATTTTAGATTTAACAGCAGTAAAAAAACCACAACAAAACTACCCGTGTGACTCAGAATAAAACAGGAAAGTGTGTAAGTTTTTAGATATTACTACTACAATCAATTATATTTTATATGACAAACAGTTTTTGTTTATATGCAAAATAGCAAAATTTAAAAAATGCCCCCCATCAGTCAGGTACCAAGTTGTTCAAGAAAGGAGCCTTAGAAGACCAGTACTGGATCTCAGACACGGGTGGCTGGTTGCAGCAAAAACTGCAGCAAGGATCAGCAACTTCGCCTTTTGAGTGGCTCATAAAGTGAATGACGCCACTTCACAAACACAAAAATGTGGGATTTTGAAGTCTTATTTATATTGCCTAAGCAGATGTAACCTTGTAGCATAGCACAGAAAAGCATAGCCAGATGGTATGGCCGGTTTGGGACTGTAATACATTTTCTAGGATTTCAAATGCTGGAGTGAGACAAGGATTCAAAACTTGGAACCGTTCAAGCAGCCCTGCTTAGTATTCTAAGCATGCACCACTTAAATAATTCAAATTGGACTGCGCAATGCAGCGCCTTCTAAGCTGGGAAGTCAGCTGAGTGTTGTGCTCACTAGATTAGATAATTTGAGCATGGGAAGGGCATCGTACAGTGCAGTGATTTTTTTTTTTCCCCCTCAGGACACACTGGAAAGCTGCTACAAATTGAGCTGTAACCACTGCAGGTACAGAGTGTTAACAAGACTCACTCTATTTATTCACTTTTTAAAGAAAGTGTGTTACGTGGGTATCACAAAGCTTTCTAGAAAATTTTCAGCAGTAGCTGAGGTAGCCTAACAGCGGGGCTGGTCCTGACTCAGCAAGGCAGTGCACATTCAGTGACCTTTAAGAACAAGTTTAAATCCTGTGATTTCAAGAAGACTTAGCAATTCACTTGAAGTCCAGCCTGTGATTATATATTTTAACAAAGAACTGGGCCTTGGCACGTAATCAGGTTTTTGTAAACTCACATGCCGGCATGGGCACTGTTCAGCACTCCATGCTCTCTTGATTAGAAAAGTCACTTTTGTAGATGGAAGCAATTTGGCAAAAATTAATTCAGATCCACACTATTATGACATTAATTAGAGGACAACTTACTCCAGGATAAAAGTATTATTTATTCACTGAAGCTTATTTTTCAACAGGGAAAAGAGATAAAATAAAGTGATGAAATCTGTGCAAAACCTCAACATCAGTTCTCACTTGCTGTCACAATCCCAGAGTAACTGGCATAAGCTAGAACATCCTTTATGTTTCATTCCCTCTGCATCCAATGGCAAACTTCTCAGTAGCTCCAACCACAAAGATTTAGGACATAAACTGGCAAGTATATTCAAGTGTAACCACATTTTTTTTAACATTACCATTGGGGTGCTCTGTTAAATAGGTACAAATCTGCAATGATTGATGTGAACTGAGGCTGAACACCTTTCATACAAACATCTTTCCACCGAATTGCCAAAGAAATTTGCTTTCAGCATTTATTGTTACTTCTGCTTCCCACACACCTCACATCCAGCAAAATGCACTTGAGAAAGGTTCAAAGGAGTTTTTATAAACTGCCCATGCTAATTGTAGCAGCTCACACGGGCCTGTAGGAAAAAATTGTTCTCCTTTCAAATCTTCCACTGTAAATTGAAGACACCTTTTGAAGGTTTTACAGCCTTAGAAATGCCTAGAGACTGACATTTGAGAACAGCGATCACACGAGGGAAGGGAGCACATCTAGCATATGGCTCAAAGGCAGAGATGTGCTCCTGAACAGAAAGAGAAAAATGCGGTTACCTTCAGCTTTTAATGCTGACTTTGCATGTCCTATGGCTTCCCATGGAGATGGAATATCTAGGAACACGGCATCTGCAATGTTTGAGACCCCAAAGCCATTTTTGCAGACATCCTGGTTGGTCACGGTGACCAGGTGCTCCACCCCGTGCTCCCGGAACTCCTCCCGCGCCTTCTCGGCCCTTTGTTGGTGGAACTCCACGGTGTACAGGTGCCCGGTGGGAGCCACTGTCCGGATGAGAGCATGGGAGAGGGACCCACTGCCTGTACCTAGAAAAGACAAACAACTCATGAAATTGAGTTTGTCAGTGCCAAACATCAGAACAAAAGGCTTCTCCATTAGTCTTCCTGCTTGGAACACTTGTCCAAAACTCAAATGAACACAAACCACTGGTTCAGCTCCTGAAAGAGAACAGTCCTTCCTTCACAAGGAGAGAGGGACTAGGTGACCTAGGAAACAGTCTTCCGGGTCCTCAAAGCATTCATTAAAAAATCTGGCAAACCCAGGACCTGTCCTATCTCCCTGGAGTAGGAAACTAATGCCAAGGGTCAGCTATAGCTCTAACAAGTGCCACTAGAGAATACGAGGAAGTAAATGCAACAGGAAAAAATCAGGGAAATTAACTGGAGAGGTTTTTTTCAAAGTGTCAGACTCTTCTAGGATGAAAAGAGATTAAGGCAAATTTTAACGGATTTTCAAAACCTTATACTTCACTAAACAAAGAAAAGATGTTGGCAGGGGTCCATGCTTGAAAATCCTATTAATATCCATGCAAACAAATGGCCGTCAGGATACAGTTTGCTTTGCCCAGATCTCTTAAGAGACATCCTCAACTCCCACTGGAATTACCCAAAACTAAGGCCTCTTGGATCCTTGCAGCCACACTGATCAAACACCTGTTTTCACAGGTCACTTACACACATAGATGCCTACACAAGCTTAACTTAGTCTAACGAAATCTATCACAAAATTGTAGGTAACTACAATTACCACATACAAACAGGGACTGACAAGACAAAGATTTTTTTCCTTGTTTTAGTTTGATAATTTAGGAAACTTACTTTAAATGATCCATTGGCGTACTAAATAGACGAATGACTAATAACAAAGATTTTCACTGAAGAAAACACCCATATGCCAATTTCCATTGCAAATTACTCACTCAAGTGGCATTTAACAGAGTAACCCCCCAAATACAAATCCCCACAGCAACCTCAAATTATCTGTGTTTATTGATTCATAGTTCTGTGCTTGGAACACATTTATCCTGTAGAAATAAAATCTACTTCTAGCTATTTTCAATGACTGTTCAGCCTGAGACAAGTTCTTTCAGCTAACACAAATCTTAAAAAACTTAAAAATGACAGAATCTGAAGTACAGCAGCTAAGAAACAAGTAGAAGGGAAATTAATTATAATTAGGGGGCACAGGGGCTGGTACAGCCGCTTAATTGGCACAGTACTTTCCATAATCATACAGGAAGTCTGAGTTCACTGGCAGATCCCAGGTTCTTGCCCTCTAGTCACATAAGGGGAGGAACACTGTTGTGGCACAGTATTTAATCCGACAGCTCTGAAAGGGGAGACATTCAGACTGTAAACAGAGCTCAGGGCCCATGTTTGCCACTGGATCAAGCGGCTGCACGGCGGAATCAGCACTGCTCCTCTGCTTCCCTCTGAGAGGGCTCTGACCCCAGCGGGCAGACTGGCACCCCCCCGCAGCTTCAGCAGGGCAGATTGGAGGGGGAGACAGCACCGGCAGATTTTAGCACTGGCTTCAGAGAGGTCCAAGAGGAGAGAGAAACTTTTACACACATGCATTTAATAAAGTGAAAATACAGGCATTTAAGGTAGTATTAAAATAAAACAAAGAAAAAGAAACACACACCTACATGTGCATACATCAAAAACCACCCTGTCACAGCACTTGAAGGATCTAAATGTCTAAGCAAACCTTTTCCTGGTCAAAGGAGTAATGGTAGCACAGCAGCCATGTGGTTGTGAAAACTCAATGATATGTGTGTATTGTATTCCACTGATGTGTTTTTAACGACAAAAGCAGGGAACTATTGCTCACAGGATGCTGAAGACTGAAACTCTGCCTTTATATTTCACGCCAAAAGGGAGGATTACACACCTGAGAACTACTGTAAAATGAGGGAATTTAATTATTTTACCTCTCAAATGCGTAGTGCTGCACACTTTCTGCATCTCTCTCTGCTAATCTAAAGGAGTGAACAGGAGGCCTGTCAGCACAGCTGGGCTGTAAGCAGAAGAGGGAGGCAGCTTGCGCATGTATCCAGTTTCCTTGTTCATATTCTTCTACATTTTTAATCACTTTCCTTTTAAATCTGCTCTTAAAAACACCACAGAAGATACCATTTGTCTCCTCCATAGGAAAACCCATTGAGATTTTTTGGCTTCTTTTCTGATATTCTTCTTTTATTCACAAACACTCCAAGCCAAACCCTGAACTAAAAGCAGGATGTTGAAAGTCACCACTTGCAGGCGTATTACAGACAGAGCTTTTGTTAAATAAGGTTGCCAGGAATTATTTATTGTTGAGTGGCTACCACAAACATGAGAACAATACATATGTATCACATTTTAACATATCAAATTCTATCACATTAATACTATTAATGGGAGTATTTCTGAAGATGCTGCCTGCCTTTTCCATGACAACACTCTCACAACTGCAGGAAACAAGGAACAAGATGGTTATGAATCACCCACCGTTGTAAAATCTCTCCTTGAAAACATATTCTGAACCCAGACGTGTGACATGATGATGACCCTTAACTCTCATGTGCCCAATAGATCAGTACATTTGATGTGAGCCGTTAATATGAGAGTCTGGCATGAGTCCATACCTGCCACAAGCCCTAAAGCCCAATCAGCACTGTCTACACAAGGCAGGGGTTCAACCCTATGTTTTTGTGATGTTGTAGAAAGGGAAATTAATGTTTATATTCACCTTCTTCCCTGCAAATCTGCAACATTCAACATTTCTGTCCTCCTGCCACCTTCTCAATTTCTCTTTGTCCTTATTTCAAAATCGCTACTGAAAAAAAAGCAAAATATGACTCAAAGAGTCTTAGGCACCAGTTTGGAGTAAGTTCTAGTCAGGTACAGGATTCCTTGGGAAATGAAAGCTATCCTTAGCATGACATAGAATCAGTCAGGACAGCAGCAAAACACGAGAAGTACTACTGCAGATGTACTAGAATGCTACCAAACCAGAAATAGCATACCTGAATTACCTATATACAAATGAACCAAAAAACTAGATACTCAAAAATTACTATTTTGTAGCAGAAGAGGCAAGATAAGAACTGGAAGAACTTCAGTGGATTTTCTTTCTCATAGAGGTGCAGTGAAATGCTTGTGTTCCTGATATGACCTAGAAAGCAGAAAGAAAGACAACTAGAACAACTAATTTATAATTTTTACACCAGGATGCTCCCTTTCTGACAGCCTGCACTATAAATAGCCTTAGAAACTGTTCACTCTCTACCACAGGACAATGCCCACTTAACTACTGTGTATTAATCATGAATGGACTCTACAGAACAGAGGCAGAACAACAACAATTCAAACTGTACCGATGACAACCTTAACATCACAGCTGCTGCTTTAGAGCTCACTTAGGTGAGCACTTACGTCATTGCTAATTTTCACTTGGAAAATGTGATGCTCTTTTACATTAACTGTTCTGTGATCTCAAACATCTTAGTCAAAAAGCAGACATCTGCATTGCAGGCATTTAATGAGACACCGCAGGGGCCCCAATATGCCACACTCACAGCTCAACATCTGAGGAGGCAGCACTGTGCAGGGGATCAGCACAGTGTAAACTGGGAATGGGCTCCACTTCAGTCCAAAGGCAGGAATTAAGCTCCTGTGATACACCCACTTGAGTCAGCTGGCTAATGGCCCAGCACACTGAGGCAGTATCCTTTCCTTCTTCTTGGGCTCAAGCACATGACATTCTCCTTCTCTGATACATTTAAGCTCTAGGGGAGTGTTTCTGCCCCTCTCCCAAAACAAGCAGAACACTTGTCCTAACAAGAGGACACCTATATGAAACACTCCAGCTCAGCACCTACTGATACTTCCTTCTGATTTGCAGACAAGCAAGTATTGATCAGATGAACTTCTCGATTGCCCTGACCTCCAACAGATCTGCTCTTCTCACTCTCTGCTTATTCAAGTGACAGGTTTTCCACAGAGAAGTCTCCACACACCTCAGCCATCTTGAAACAATGTCCATGTTAAAATAATTTCTCACCTTCTCAAAAGTTGCAGTGGACAATATCTGAGCTGTTCAAAATTAAAGCATGTTATTTCAGCACTGAATACTGCCAAGACTGAGTGTCACCACAGCATCAAGCACAGCGCTTAGCTGATATAGAATACAAAGCACATTTTACACTGTTTTCAGTTTAGTCTGGTTTCCTTATTGCAAAAGATATTTGTCTAATCTCCTGGAATCCTACCCATGCCATAAATATAAGTGACCTGATTCTGTGCTCCACTACGTTTTCTCTTTGCAGGCTATCGCTTGGCTTGTCTTCCCTAGAAATTTCTCATCGTGGTGCTTCTTTTTAAAGAAGGAGCTACAAATTGTCATTTAGGATCTATAGATATTTACAGCTGTGTGTAAACAAACGCATTTTGGAATAAAGCTGAATAAGCTCTTAAGTGCATAAAAAGGTTCATATTGCTTGGAAACAGGAAAAGAGAAAAGTAGGGGAAGTGTTATTTAATACTGGGTCTCTAAAATAGCTAGTAACATTTTAGTAGAACTTAAGCTTCTGATGCAAAATTTGGCTACCTAAGATATTCTGAAATGAGTAAATACAACAAAACAATGACAGTGTTGCTCTATTTGTCTCCTAGCTACGCCACTTAGCCCTAGCAAATAGTAAGATAGGTCATGAGTCAGCCATGAGAACGGAAGGAGCCTCAAAACCAAGGGAAAATTAATCTTGAGACAGAGCTCACAACTCCACAGCTAAAATCTGTCAAGAAACACTGAACAGACCAAGACTGCTCACTGCTTACAGTACATGACAAGTTTGTGTAATGACTTATAATGAATATATGAAAAGATATTAAGCATTTGATGGAAATTAACCCAAATATCTTACTGGGAAGATAGTTAAGGGCACACATCATGGTGGCAGGGGTAAGACACAGGAAAAGCAGGGACAGAGAGAAGGAAGAGGTGAGGGAGGGAGAGAATTTCAAGGGGATGAACTGATGGCTGAAAGAGAAAACAGCTAATCAAGAAGTTCACTTTACAGGCAAGAAGTTCCCTTTACAGAAGATTAACTTCTCTCCTGCCTATCTGTCATGGACACCATGCTGAAGCAGGCATTTTAGGCAACAGGCTGGAGGTAAGAGAGAACCACTGCTCATTGAACAGACTGAGGAGCTGAGAAAAGGATAGCAGGGAGGTTTTCAAGGCTGGCACTGCCTACAAAAGAATGTGAAGAAGTAATTTTTCCTTAGATATTCAAGTGAGGAATTACATTTTCCTTATAGATTCAAAATTCAGAATTTTTTAGGAAAGAATCTGCTACAGAATGGACATAATATGGTTAAGAATATGGTTAGGTTCAGAGCTGCATGAGAAATGTGCTTGGTGGTCAGGTGAAATTACAAGATCAAAGTGAGTCCAGAAAGTCTGGAAACAAACGCTTTAGGGTATAAACAGCATTCCTCATTAGCTGCATGACAGCCACAAGTCTGAATACATTACAGTGATGCCTCATGTGGTCAGAGGTTTGGTTCATGGAATCATCATAGACTCACAGAATGGTTTGGGTTGAAAGACATTTAAAGATTTTTTAGTTCCAACCCACCAGTCTGGGGCAGGGACACCTTTCCACTAGACCAGGTTGCTCAAATTCAATACCTCCAGGGACAGGGCATCCACAGCTCCTCTGGGCAACCTGTGCCAGGGCCTCAGCACCCTCCCAGTCATGGGTTTCTTCCTATGATCTAATCTAAATCTACTCTCTTTCAGTTCAAACCTATTACCCCTTGTCCTATCACTCCATGCCCTTGTAAAATTCCCTCTCCCCAGCGCTCTTGCAGCCCTTTAGGTACTGGAAGGTGCTGTAAGATCTCCCTGGAGCCTTCTCTTCTCCAGGCTGAACAACTCCAGCTCTCTCAGCCTGTCTCCATAGGGAAGGTGCTCCAGCCCACTGATCATCCACACAGCCTCCTCTGGACTTGCTCCAATAGATCCACATCTTTCTTCCTGCCCCTCTGTTGGGGGCCTCAGCACCAGTTCAGAGCTTTGGTATGGCAAGAGAATATTGTGGTTTATTACATTTGTACTGATGAGGCCTTTATAACAATTCAAGAGGTGCTATACAAGGATCAGGTTTTCTAATTCTTCTCTCACTCTAACCTGAACAGCTGCTAAGAGGTAGATAAGGGAGACACTATAAAACATAGACATAATTAGTTTGGGTACGTTCCAGAATCGAATTAATACTTCCAAACTTTGGTCTGTACTTCACACTAAAAACAGAGCTGCGAACAATTTACATATACTTATGACACAAAAATAGTAAAGACATGAGCAGTATTTGTCAAAATGTCTATAAGCACTTCAGAAGAGTCATAAGCATACAGCTGACTTGCTGGGACTCCACAATAAACTCTTAATCATTTATTAAGTATCCATTAATCATTAAGTCCTCATTAATTTTTTATGAGTGTACTCTTTAACAAAATCTATACCCAGGCTGTGAGTTTGAAAATTTCATAATTGCTTTTGAGAAGCTCTAGTGTAAGGCTGGGTGGCAGCTGCTGTTACTCCTTCTCTGAGAAACCATGAGGACCCAGAACAAGGCTCTCAGCCTTCAGAAATCCAGTCCCGGAGCTTGGAAACCCATGGCTGTGTGGCAGTGAATAGGGTTTAGCAATTTTTAATTTGGGATTTAGCTGAAGGGAAACAAAAAATCCAATTAACATTTTTGCTCATGTGAGTCTGATTTTGTGAATGCTGAAGGATCACCAGGATGGTGGTTAAAGTACTTTTGACTAAATTACTTTTTTTTCTAAATACTATGCTCCATCGAAGCCAAAATATTTCTGAGATTTATCAGATTAATTGAGGTTTCACATGCTGTACTATTAGGACAGACAATCTTTTACGTCTCACCATGGAGAGAAGACGGTAAAAAAGCCTTGATGTATGAGGACTGGAAAGAAGGAACTTCTATTTGGAAAAAATATTTGAAAGGTTTCATATTAGTTCCAATATAGTATTAAAAATAAATGCAAACACCTCAAAATCAGTTGTCAAATGGAATTGTTATCCTACAGGGAGCCTAGCCTGGGAAGCTGACATCGAGATTAGATTTGGAAAGCGGGGTGACACAAAAGAGAAAGATTTAGCCTTTTCCTTCATCTAGCCATTGTTGCACATGCAATAAACACAAATGGGATTATTAGAGTTACCTGACAAGAATGAAACTTTCATACGATTTGGCCACTCACAGCAGGTATTTAAGCAGCTGTTTTGAGTATCCTAATTCTGGAAAGATGGGGCTGTTAAAAACTGTATCCAAGTGAGGAATTTCTCAGAGCAGGAACCAATACTTTAAAAAGATCTTAGCTCTAGTAACAGTGTTAACACCTTTAAAACTCAACGTACCTTTATAAATTAGAAATTAGCAGAAGACAGAAAAAGGATCATATTCCTACACCTCTGTCATGAAACATCAGGTAGATGCAGAGTCTCCTTATAGCCTCCTCAACAGAGTATGCCTGGGTCATTTTAATTATGCATGTACTGCTGACAAGCCTGCTCTTTATGTGTTTATTAAAGATAATTAAAAATAGTAAAAACCGTATCAATATGTTTGTATCTTTTAGGACAAATACTGACTTATCTATTTAAACTGTATAATTAAAGTGACATAAAATTAAGCCTTCTGGTTATTCCACTCCACTTTTATAATCACATGCAGAAGATCATTTATATTCACAGCATTTCAACACGACACAGAGGGTATTTAATCTTACTGTTTCAATCATTTCTTCTCACAGTTGTGGAGACTAACTCAAAATTCTGCTTGCTTACAATGGCTAAATACAAGACACACTTCCACAGCAGAGTTAGTAAGACAAGAGGAAAAGAGCCCAGCTTTTTTTTACAGAGCCCACTTTGCCAGTCCATACAGCCACTGTGTATATAAATTCAAATATTACAAAAGACAGACCTCTGTGCTAATTAATGCTCAAAATACACCTAAACCCAACACCAGCAGGAGAAAGACTCAAGTGTCTTACTAGACCAATTTCCTTTCTTGTTTCTACTCATCACCATTGGGCTGGCTCTGTCTAGCCCACACAAGGTTAATCTAGAGCTAATGATTTTGGATCACCAAATACCCTCGAATTTGGGATGGCACCAAAGCAGGCTACATCACCACACTGGAGGCTCCAGTTGTCAATACCTGTCAAGTTTTTAATTCAAAGTCAATCTGCAGTAAGGTCTCTTGCTTCAAGGTTAGCCAGATGGATTTGTTGCAGTATTCTTTCTTCTTTCCTTTCTTCGTGAACAGTGAACCTTGCAAGCAATACAAGCATAACTACAGCAGTAAAACTGTTCACTTTGCCTGGAATGCTGAAGTTGCGATACATTGACAGTACAGGCATTAAAATTAACCTGGGGACGGTTCCCCTCAGCAAAAAGGATTGTTTGTGGCTATGACTTTCGACTCACAACATTTTTGGAAATCATCAAGTGTTTCCATTTCTTAGCTGTTTAGATAAGCAAGAGATTAAACATTTTCATCCTCTCTAGGCACGTTTGACATTATTGAAAGTATTTTATGTACTTTCGACTACTCCGACATGAGACAGGACATGGAGCAATTCAAATCTCCCCCCACCCAATAATTTGTTGTTTATTTTCCCCATCCTGTCTAAACATAGCAGGGAGGGGAAGAGCTGATGAATACAGCAACTTCCCATGACAAAAGTAAAAATGTCTGATTGTCCTACAAACCGAATTACAAACTCATAGGACCCAACTATTTTCACAGTATCAGAGGCTTCTGCACAGGGCTTTGCCTGCTTCAAGTGCTGCTGTACAGCAATCAGTTAAAAGCACTGCCTGGTTCTTAACGGGTGAAACTGGATGCAGAGATAAGTGGTGTTTCAGTTGTGTTGGAAAGTGGTCATTATGCCTGAAAAGCTGCCCAAAATTATGCATGAGTGGGAACAGGAAATGGTGAACGCAAGAAAGTACAGTGCATCACAGTCCTGTCATGCTGATCCTTTGCCATATCTGTGCTTGAGAGGGAAGTGTATGAAACTGCTTCATAAAAATGCTCAGCCAGAAAAAACAAGGACAAACTACCTCAGTTCCTATTTCTCCAAACTACAGAGATTCACTCAAATCAAGCAAGCCTCAAACTGCCTGTAGTAATAAAGTTATGAAGATGTTATTATAAACTCTATGTAACCAATAAAACATTAATGTCAATTTTCACTCATTACTTCTAAATTAAGCAAAATTATGAAAGATATAATAAATTAAACCAAGTTTAGAAACAAAACACAGACCTGTGATGAACACATCATCCATTGTATTATACCAGTGATTTTGCATGAGGTTGTGGTGCTACAAGTAGATTACACTTGGGAAAAGAATGAAATTTATGTACTTACATGGTACCATATATAAATACTGCCAATTTATTTCTCTTATTAGTTCAACACCCTGTCACCAGAGTCTCCTTCACCAGGTTATCTCAACTATGTCCTCTGAAACTGCAAATTCAAAGCCTGAATCTTGATTCAAATAGCGTATTTAAAAACATTTTTAAGTACTTAACAACAGTTTTAGAAAAGGGACATGAAAATGTTTACATATTTGTTCTAAGAAGATGAATTAACCAAACACATGCTCAGAGGTATACCCACATACATGAGGCTGCACACCAAGGTAGCATCCATTTTTGAAGAAACAGCAGCTGATAACATGTGCACATGAAATAGAATTCTTCAACATGTGGCAGGGAAAATTGTATCACAGTGGAAAAAAGTGCAATTTTTTGCAAAACGTAAGGAAAACCCTGTTTTTTCATGAAAGTGTTGGCGTTAGCTCCTAATAAAGTATTTCAACGTAGTAATTGTTACCTGATTCACATACAATGGAGCCCGGCTTCAGTTCCAACATCATGGTGATTATAGAGATGTCAGTGGAATATAGAATCTGCGTCCTGTGCGGGAGATTCATGGTCCACAGTTCTGGAGTTGGATGAAGAATGAACACCCATCCTCCTTTACTGCAGGTCACTTTGGAGCCATACTTCTTGCCTATGAGGTCTGTGGAATGCCTGATGACCCCGTACTTAGTCTGTGTTACAGTGCCATGCTGGACTTTCACAGGAAACATGGATTCGTGGCCCAGGAACACGATAGCTGTGTCACCATCCTTTATCGTATCTCCATATTCAACAAAACTCATGGTGACAATCTTGTTGCTGGCTGATGATTGTCACCTACAGAAGAACAAATATGTCAGGAGTTTCACAGGACCACGATGGAGCCGAACCTACAGACATAAACCCAAGTTAATTTTATTTTCTCCAACACAGAACAAAACCACCCTGTGCAAATAAGAGGTTAGCAAGAACCTGGTTTCTTCTCCAGGAAGATCAGGGACCTGCTCTCCACTGCACTCTTGATCCAGTAACCATCAATGGAAGGATCCCACAGATTTGAATATAACAAGTATTTTTCTTGGTTTATGATACATTTTAAAGAAAAATCGGAAAATACATTGTAATTTACTCAGCCTGCTCCACAATGCTACTGCAGGTTAGGTTAGTACCAATTTCAGCACCCTGTTCAATTACAGTTCATGAGCACTCACAGCATGTTATTAAGTAGTAACTTCTATTCCCATCTTCTTATTTCTTGGTCATTTACAATACAAAGACATTCTGCTACTTGCCTGGACCTCAATCACCAGCTATTAGGACTGCTAACAAAAGTATACTTGAAAGTTTTCCAAGTGAACGTTTAGAGACAGGCTAAGGTCATTAATTTATGCATAAACTTGACTAACTACGTGGAGAAAAAAGAATATTGTGGCCTTTAATTTGCCATTGGGGGTGCAAAGCAATTGTCCGGGAAGTGATCTCTGCTACAGCTAAATGTAAACAGCCATTTGCAAGCTAATGCCAAGAGCTGAATCACTTCAGCCCCATGGTCTCAGAGCTGTTTTAGAGAATTACAATTAAATTTCGATGGCTTTGAGAAGACAATCTAGAAATCAGAAGGCAGTGAACAATGAAACCTTATGATGAAACCTGACATCGCCTTTCAGATAAAGCAGCTAACTGTCTAAGCTGCAGGTTGATCAGTTCATGCAAGAATTGTTTAATGAAGTAATGGGGATCCCAAAGTTAGAAATTAAAACCTATGACAGAAGGCTTTGAAAGTCAGATTTCTGGTACACTACCCCTGGCAGAATCAAAAGCAGCATTACTTTTAATGTCAGAATAATTATTGAATTCTAGCACTTTTGTGTTGAATGTTTAAAAGTCTGGCCTTGCTTCACCACTTTAATTTAAAACCTTCAGTTCTCAAACTGTAGCCTGGTTTTGTTGACCAGAACTCCATGTAGCTCAATTTGCTGTTAAGCAGCTAGATTTATAATTTTTCCACTGCAGTCACTGAGGTTGATAAACAGATGTGCTTGCGACCGAAACTTCCAAAGCTTATGACATGCTTATTGCATAAGGTGTTCAGATACCAAGGCAGAAGAGGCTTGTCTGGACACACGGTGAAATAGTAAGAAGGGCATCCCATGAATTCAGAATTGTATACATAAAGGACTTCGTGAGACAGAACAAATGCTGTGTTTTATAGCTTGCACCTTATGATTATGTTCGTGTCTTAATCTTTCATAAATGACACTTACAGTTCTCATTCCAGATACTTTTAATGCAGTGCAGTTTTCAGCTCTCACAAGTGTCATTTGAAAGGATGTCGAATGGAATCCTTTTCTTTCACAGTATTTACTGCAGTTACACCCATGTGCAAAAGAACATTCCTGTCGCAAGCCTGCAGGAACACTGAGTGAATTCCTCTCTCTTTGATTATACCAAGTGGCTCCCAGATTCCTTGCCTTCCTTTGAGCCACTACACTTACCAAAGCTAATCATCAAGACTGGAAAGGACCTTTAATATCATCAAGTCCAGCAAGTTCATCCTTGTCAGTGCACACTGACATGCCAAGTGACCCCTCTCTCAGGCTCAGACCTCACCTGGCACATTTTATTCACAGACTTGGGGCAAAATTGGCGTCTGTTCGGAATTTTGGAAGTTTCTTTGCCTCGCCCCCTTGCCAAGGAGCAGCACAGTGAGCTACAACCACTTGCAATGTTCTCCATTCCCTGGCAGTGCAGAGGCTCCCGCACTGTTGCATCTCTCCCCCGAGCAGCACGCAGGGGAGTGATGCAGCACCGCTGCTGCCGCACGGTGTGGGGGGAATGGCGGTGGGGGATGGCACTGACGGGAATGGCAGAGGCGGGAAACTGAAACTTGAACACGGGGTCAGGACTTTTCTGTGGGCTTGCCGTGGCTGCAGCGACCTAAACTCAACTCCCCAGGCGATCCCTCGCAGCCTCACAAATAAAACCACTAACATGATTCTGTGTTCCCTTCAATCGCAATCCAGGCACACATCTCGCTCCCCTGAGCAGCTCCCACGGGGACCTGGCAGGCTGCCCCTTCCCCGTCCTGAAGCCCGGCTGCTTGGCACGGGGGCAGGGGAACCTGCCGCAGACGAGGCAGGCACAGCCCCCTCCCCGCCCAGGCACACGCAGGCCGGGGAGTCGCTCCCTGCGCCCGCTCAGAGGTGACCGCAGTGCCAGGACCCCCTCAGCCCCCTCCCGTATCCCGCGGGCGGTAATGCAGCTCCTGCATCCCAGCAGCGCATCAGCCCGTCCCAGCGGACCCGGGAACCTCAGCTGCGGGCAGGTGAGAAGCACAGACTGGGCAGGGAAGGGGCGGGAGGGGGGGATTCGCCTGCAGGAGAGCAGCGTTAACCCGTAACGGCCCCGGGCGGCGGTTCCGCGGGGGAGGAACGCCCCAGCGCCCCGCGTCCCCGCGGCTGCCACCGGTTCTCCCCGTGCCCCGAGCCGTTACCTCTCCAGGCCGGCCCGGCCCGGCCCGGCTCGGCTCTCCTCACACGCGGAGCCCGCCCAGCGCCTCCTTCCGCCCCGGTCGCAGGCTGCTGACGCTCCCGCCGCCTCCGCCCCCGCCAGCCCTGCCTGGAGCCGGGGAGTCGCCGCCGCCCGTGCTCGGCGCGGTCAGAGCTTGTTCCTGCAGCCGTGTTGAGGCGCCCGTTCCTCTCAGCCCGTCATGCCCACAGTCCCATCGAAGCATCCATCCCCCTCAGCACACCCGTCCCCTCAGCCCCATCGAGGCGCCTGTGCCCCGCAGCCGCCTGCTGACCGCCCCCGCCCTATCGTCTCAGCGCTCCTTTCTGGGTCCTGAGGACTGGGGACAGTCACTGACCACCCTCAGCAGCCCCCCCGGGCATCCCGGCGGGGTGCTCCTGCCTCGGACAGCTGCCCTGTCAGTGAAACTTGAGGGGTCCCAGTGCGTCACTGTGAAAAGCCACGATGGGGACTGATAGCCTGAGTGGGAACTTGGCATTCATCACCCATTGAACAACGTGTGGGGCGTCTCGAGGGCCACCGCCAGCAGGGCTGAAGTCCCTTTCCCAGAGAGTGACTCTGCCTTTGCCATTGGCAGACCTGGGCCTTGCCTCCAGGGCCCAGGCAGGCAGCTTCCAGAAAGTTCTGCATGCCCTTCCCCCAAGGCAGCCTCAGGGAAAGGCAGCTCGAGGCCAACCAAGCTGTTCACAGGGGTTTCATAAGGCTGCAGGAGAAACCACACTGTGGGCTCAGAAGCAGCAGAATTGTTATCTAACCCCCTAACAGCATGGTACTAACTCCTACTTCTGTCTCATGTTTAGGATTGAAGTGATGTGGAGAGCCCTGCCTGCCCTGGTGGTACGGGGGCTGTAGTCAGGAGGTAAGGAGGAGCAAAGGAGGAGAATATCACCTCATCTTCTGCTCACAACAAGCCCAGGCCACCTGGCATAGGAGCGGTATGGGCATAGCAGGGAGTATGTGAATCACTCTGGACGTGCAGGTAGTGTTCCCAGCTAAATCAGATAAAGCTCTGGACTGTGCTGCATTCACCAGTAACCTGTAATACACAATAATGGAGAAAAAGTCATCCTTTCACAATCACAAACACAGTAACGGAGAACTGTTTAGATGATGATCTGTGATTTTTTTAAATTAATGTGGTTCCACCAAGTGTAAGGGAGTTTTTTCCCATTACCTTCGGTGGGAACGTATTTTTTGTTATGGTGTTGACCTGCCCATAGCATGATTGCAGTAGTCTTTGCTAGTTATGAAACTCTCCTCCATCTAATCTAAACATAATGTATGCAGTTTCAGAGGTTTCTTAAACTGCAAACTCCTACTCAGCTGTTTTTCTGACTGGCAATCATGGCTCTACTGTGCCTTTATATTTGCACCCACTTTGTTTAATTTTCTGTCATTTTTAGTGTCATTGGTTATATTTGTCATTGTTTATGTTCTCATGTCCTTTCTTTCCCATGATGGGCTGCTGTTCAGATCACTGTGGGCCTGACTGTATGCAAGATTGAGACACTCAGCAACTCCTCATTTCCACAGGCACTCAGCTCACTGGAAACAATCAGTAATTTTCAACAGACTGCCTAAGCGGTGAGAAAAAATACACCAAGGATAATAACTAAGCAAATATATTTAAAGTGATAAATGGGAAGAGAAGTTTCATTTGACAAGTTAAGCAGATGCAGCTATGGCCAATTTCTTTAATCTACTGGTACATGAGTGTTATGTTTAATTTTCAGGTGGTGTTTAGTTGTAGATTAGGAATTGGAAACAATTCAGTTGTTCACAGCAAACCACTTTCTCTTGCTGTTTCCTAATTTGGAATATTCTTCTGTATTTCCAAGATGATGTTTATCCCCTAATTCTTCAGGTTTATATTACGTTCACGCAAGTGATTTCAGAAGACACATTCACTAGCTAACACCCATCTCCTCTTGCGCTTGTACACCACACAGCATTTATAATTAAGCCTCTTAGGAAGTAGCTGCATGGCCCATGATTAACTTCCCTTAATTCTTCATTGTTAAAGCTCAGTGTAAAGATCTCTGGAGTAATCAGCCCACCTTTCCAATCGGAAATGTAGCATATAAATCAGTATTCACTAAGATACCTTCGCAGCATGGAAAGGGAGTATTGGTGCCTTTATCACAGTCTAACAGGCCATACAGGCTTATCCAAAGAGAGTGTTTCCCAGCAGATGAGGCAGATAAAGCGGGTGATCAGAGCCTGTTGACACAGGGCACAGCATCTGTAATTAAGTCACTAGGGAAGCTGGCACGGAATGCTGTGACAAAGATAGCATCCAATTTACACACAGCTTTCAGCAAATCTTAAAATGCTGTCTGAGTAAAGCCCAGCCACTTCTCACGTACTGCATACTAGAAATTTGTCAAATAGTGGTGAGAAAATGGGGGTACAGAGTGCATTGTTTATCAAACATGTAAACTGGATATATTTTAGTGGTTTTATGTTCCTGACTCTCTTTCCATGTCTGTCACCCAGGTTCTGTGAAGAAGAGGTGTGTGTTTGTGTTGGAAGTGCTGTAATGTATGGCACAGTGAGACTACTACCTGCTTAGCATGACTGGTATTCCCTGTTCTGCAAGAATGGGAGAGAAAGAGCATATCCAGTGAACAGAAATGGATCCTTGGGTTTTGGATCTTGAGGTGACCTTGACTCCACAAATCTCCTGAACAATTAAATTACAGAACAGTTGATTGCTTCTTTGTTTGTGTGGCAATAGATTATGGAATAAGATAAAAGGAGCCTTCAGAACCTACCCTGATAGCCTTTTTTTTTTCTTTTTGTGGAGAACACCACCACAAAAATATGCTGTAATGTAAGAAAATGGTTTTAGTATATTTCTGTTTCAAATTAAAAATAAAAAATTTGTGTTTTACATTAAAAAAATTCAGAATCACGTTTGCAGCTGAGGTAATCCAGTAATACTACATTTATGCTGTAATTTATTGAGGACTCTAAGTACAGTTTTACATTTAGAATCATTTAATACTTGTTTAGCCATGCATTATTTGCAATTTACACTACTCTGAAGCATGAGCATTGTGTGAAACTATTAGTGTGTAGGGGAAGATTTTGTGAGGTTAAAAGTGCAGAGGAGACCTAGAGAGAGGATTTGTTCTTTGATCCGGAAGCTAAGAGACCAAACTTGCACAGATGCTGAGCCCTTGCCTTCTCCTGGAGATTTGTATACTCAGCATCTCAGTCTACCAGACCTGGAATAACTCGGAAATCTGGATGGCAGCCAAACACAGCACATTTTTATTTGAAGCAGTCTAGGCTTTTTATTTTGCAGTGATTTCCTCTACATGTATATTATTATTTTTAAGTCCTAAGCAGTTCCGTAAAGTGCGCATGCTTCTTGTTGTTAGGGTGAGGGTACTGGTCATGGTGCTGAAAGGATTGTGGTGGGGAAAGAGTTTCAGGTGATGTCTCCTGACATTCACAGCTCATGTCAAGGAAAGCAACTCTGGGACTCAGATCCGCATTCTCATGGGTAAGTACACTCTGTTTGGACAGGAGGATAAACATGAGTTCTGCTTTGAAAAACACGTCAGAGAAAGATAGAGATACTATTATGTAAAGGTGAAAGTCAAATCAAGATACTCATTCACATTGTTAACATATTATTTCTGCAAACAGCAGGATGCTCAGCTGTATATTAGCTTTGGGACAAGCCTGCTCATTCCTACAAAAAGACCAGTGGAAGTTACTATTTTCGTGAATTTCAGGTGAGCTTTAGATGGGTCAGATCCCAGAGTTCCTGTGCCTGTCTTTAGCAGGAAATCACCCTCTCTCCAATAAAAGCTGAAGACATTTCTTTTTTTTTTGGCACATGACAGGAGCAGAGGATTCACTGTGATTTACACAACCACCCTACTTCCTTTCAAATTAAGCTGTAAAACGAGCCCACGGCTTCACAGGTGCTGGAGGCGAGGTGCAGGTCCTCCCTCTACAGAACCAGGCTGCCGGGGGCTGGGTGCCACATCCGCAGCCGCCTCAGGGGCTTCTGCCAGCTCGGGGGCACTTGCCACTCACAAGGCTCACAGCACGGCCAGTCCGCACACTACATAACCCTTATTTTTGCGATGGTGCATTATCACACCCGCGTTTGAACCCTCGACCAAGGTATTGGCGAAGGTGTGAAGCCTGCAACCGGCCACGTTGGTGTGCGCCGGCACCCGTTGGCCGGTGGCACACGAGATGGATGCCTGCCCTCACGCTCGGGGTAACGGCCGCCGCCGGGGCCGCCTCAGCGCCGCGGGAGCGCCGCGGGGGGTCCCTCCACCCCCAACCGGCCTCCCCGACGCCGAGCAAAATGGCGGCAAGCGCGGGCCCGGCCGGCCGCGCAACGGCCGCCCCGCCCGCCGCCGCGCTGCCCAATGGAATGAATGGGCTATAAATAGCGGCCAATGGGGTG
>VZTG01003434.1:114581-126404 GCA_013397845.1 Melanocharis versteri | reverse complement strand
GGGGAGCGGCGCAGGTGCTTGCCGGGCTGGTTGGGCTCTAAAACCAGATTAACCCGGTATTTAGCAGGGTAGTTACATACGCTCGCCCCGTCCAGGTCCCCTGAGGGAGCTGTCTGTTGTGTAAGGGCTTGTTGGATGCTGCCCTCTCCTCCCGGGTCGGGGAGCAGCCGGAGCTCCGCGGACGCGGAGGGCGCCCGCCGCTGCAACGGCCGCTCCGCGCGACCTTGGGCGCGTCCCCTCACCCTGGCGGTGCCCCGGGAGGCGGGAGAACCTCTGCCCCTGCGGCCGGGATGGTGGGGACGGGGCAAGGCTGGTGGAGGTGAAGAAGTTTTTTTCTTTCCTCCTTCTTGGCGCTTGTGGAAGGAGGTGTAGCAGCAAAGGTGTGAAAGGCGCGGGTGGAACACGAGCCAAGGTGACCTTCTGGGTGCCTGGCGTTCCCCCGGGCGGTCCGGAGGCTGCCAAGCCCCCAGTCATAGGCTTCCCATCTTTCTCCCCTAGTGACTGCGGTAGGGTCAGCCATGCCCTTCTCAAACAGCCACAACCTCCTGAAGATGAAGCACAGTCCTGAGGAGGAGTACCCTGACCTGAAAGCTCACAACAATCACATGGCTAAGGTGCTGACCCCGGACCTGTACAAGAAATTGAGGGATAAACAGACTCCCAGTGGATTTACCCTGGATGATTGCATCCAGACTGGGGTTGACAACCCAGGTAATGGGATCGTTAGGTCTGCATAATGATCTGTTCTCCCTCCTGACTGGAAGTGCTTCTTGACAATGGTACCCAAAGTTCTCAAGCTACTGAGGGACAAATCTTCTAAAGCATTGACATCCTGCTCTAAAGGCATGGCTCTATTAGGAGGCCATGTTTCCATCAAGCTATGTTCCATGCTGTGATCTGACATATCAATTCCCAGACACTTCAATTATGTAACTGCTCTGCTAAATACTTTCAATCTGAAGGGGAAAAAAAAGTCAAACCAAATGCATTCTAATTATAACTCAACTGGGGAGGGGGGGAAAAAAATGTCGGTTTACCTGGCTGTCCTGGTCTATTCCTATTCCAAACTGGTTATGTGATGTTCTCTAGCACTTCTATGAAAAAGGGGGAGCAGATGTGTTTACTTGTTAACATTACAGTATTTATTTTTACTCTAGCAATATCAAAATGGCCCAACTAAATAATCAGAGACTGCCTCCTGATGAGGAGTACCCGGACCTGAGCACCCACAACAACCACATGGCCAAAGTTCTAACCCTGGATTTATACAAGAAACTGAGAGACAGAGTCACGCCCAGTGGCTTCACCCTGGATGATGTCATTCAGACTGGGGTTGATAATCCTGGTAAAATGCATTGAGAATATTCCGTGTGAACCAGCTGAAGTAACTGGTGCTTTTGAATATGGTGACTTAAAACTGATCTTGTGGAGGTGGTATTTATGAGCAGACTACAGAAATGTAGCTCTGTAGCAGAAGGAGCAGAAAGCAAAGCATGCTTGCTTGCGGCAAAGCATGGTTGTTTAGACATAAAGTTCTATGCAGTGATCTAAATTAGCTAGTGAAATTAGATGTGCTGTGCAAATTTGTCCTAAACCAAGCTTGACAAATGAGCATGGTTTAATGACAACAGCTATGGGTTTCCATAGCACTGCATTTGACTAACTGGATGAAGTGTAAAATGTAGGGTCTCTCCAAATGTTTCTATGTAAGAATGAATTTCTAAGTGACTAGAACTTGCCTGGTTAGTGCTGCACTGGAGTATGGCCAAATGTTACCCAAACTTAGTTGTTCTGACTTTATTACCACTCCAGGGCATCCCTTCATAATGACAGTAGGATGCGTGGCTGGTGATGAAGAATCCTATGAAGTGTTCAAGGAGCTGTTTGATCCAGTTATTGAAGACAGGCATGGTGGCTACAAACCAAGTGATCAGCACAAGACCGACCTGAATGCTGATAACCTGCAGGTATAAAGTTTTGATCAGTTACAGATTATTGGTCTGAGGACTGTAAAGTTGTTGGCAGCTGCCTACCCCCTCGCTTCCACTGAGCATGGACTCTTGGGCTGTGGGTCTGGTGCAATCAGCCTGAAGAGATTGCTGCTGTGGGATGTCAGTGGCTGGGTACAGCCTGGCAGCTGGTGTGCAGTAGGAGATTTTTTCAGGTGCTGCTGCAGTATGAGTTGTGCCAAACACCTTCAGTGTGTATTTCCATGAGCTGTGGGCTGTAACAGTCAAACTAAACAACACTGTCCTGGGAGACAAGGACTATCATAAAATTTAAACACTTTCTTCTGTCTGATCTTGGATCTTAACTACCAGCTGATGGTGTCATGCTATTAAATGAATATTTTTACATCTTAAGAGTAAGGATTCTTAATCATTTTATGGATTTTAAATGTTACTGTAAACGCTGGGAGTTCCTAACTCGATGTTGATTGGCTAGCCATAGATCATATTGAAAATAAGAGACTTGGGAGAACAGTAATGAGTAATTCCCATTTGCAAGAGTAAACACGTACCTAAAGAAGGTTTTGCCTCACGTTGATAACTCTAGATTGCAGATCTGAAGGAATAACAGAAACCTAGACCACAGTCTGAAATGGACATGAAGCTGATATTCTGGTGATATCCCTGTCTTCTAGGACTACTTAATAGCTGTAGCCTTGGCCTCAAAGCAGGAGTTGTTAGACAGATACTTGATGTAATGCTGAAGAAAATAGTCCTGAAGTGAGGCGCTGGCTTACAGGCCAGGTAGTCAATACCTCAGGTGTAAAGTGCATTCTTAAATGCGTGGGGGCTACATGTGTTTAGGGGATGTATCTTGGTAACAGGGTTGTACTTGCTGGTTTCCTTATCTTGTAGGGAGGTGATGACCTGGATCCCAACTATGTGCTAAGTTCCCGTGTCAGAACTGGCAGAAGCATCCGTGGATTCTGTCTTCCCCCGCACTGCAGTCGAGGAGAGAGGCGGGCTATCGAGAAGCTCTCTGTTGAAGGTAAAGCGAGAACTGGGTGCATCAGGGACACACTCCTGCCCTTTGCGCAAGAGGTGTTCTTTGCAGTTTGAAATGGAGGCACTTGGCAAAAGCCACCTCCCTGGAGACTTAGTCTGAACATGGAGCTTTCCCTGGAAAAGGCTCATTACATTAGAGCTGCCTCAGCATTGCAGCTTGTAGCTGAGAGCAAGAGCGCATGGCAGAGGGAAGTTGGACTGCATTAAGTTGACCTCTGCTGATCTCAAAAGCTTCTGTCTGTGTGTGTGGGGAAAGAGGTTGGTTCATCAGGGCTCAAACCTGAAATGTAGCAGGTATGTAGCAACTACAGGGCTTGAGTCATGGGGTGCAGTATTTTGTGGCTGCTTTTAATTGACTTTCATTAATGCTCAGCTTGCTTAGAGATGTAGTCTTGCTCCAAATCTGCAGCTGACTAGAATATAAGCCCTGGTTTTCAGTGAAACTGTTCAGCTGGGTTCTTTTTCTATTGCCTCCCAGTGCTCAAGGTGCAGTTCTGGAGACTGAGTGTAGTTGTTTCAAAACCTCTCAAGGGCAGGGTAACAGTCCTTGACTAGAATAATACTGCTTGTTATATTCATAACCTTGGTTCTCCTTGGAAGAAAAGCAGTCGCCGTTTGTACAGTTCAGCAGCAGTAACGTTTCTATACTGCATGTAAGTGAACAAAGGCTACTTGTATAAGCCAGGAAGGTGCAGACAAATCATCTGATACTGCCTCAGGTTCTGTACTGCCACAAGGGCATTGCCATCGCAGATGAAAGCAAGGGAGGAGCCAGACTCAGCACATCAAGCATTGCCATACTTTGTGTGTGGTCTCCAAAGTGCTGGGAAAGTCTAGCACCTTTAGTCCCATTGTTAAAGAGCCTCTCTCTTACAGCTCTGGGTAGTCTGGACGGTGATCTCAAGGGGAAGTACTATGCCTTGAGGAACATGACTGATGCAGAGCAGCAGCAGCTGATTGATGACCACTTCTTGTTTGACAAGCCAGTTTCTCCTCTTCTGTTGGCATCTGGAATGGCAAGAGACTGGCCTGATGCCAGGGGTATTTGGTGAGTATGTCTGTGAGGAAGCAGTCACAGAAGTCAAAAAAGTCTTGCAGTTTTGGTGGTAACTTGTACTGTTGGGCAAAATAGCAGCTTCTTACCCTGTATTGCTGAATCTGATGAGGAACTTCCATGGGGGAAATTGCAGCTTAACCAGCAGGATTTGGACCAGTGTTCTTACACTGGTAAGAACAAGCCAGCTTGGCTAGCCCAGAACCAGAGCCTGCCCATCCAGCACAGGTTAGTGAAGCACCAGGCAAAAACTGAATCAGCTTATAGAAGCAGATCACTTGTAAAGGAGCAGATATGCCACTACAGTTGGCTCTTCCCACAAGAGTTGAGAGTAACTTGTGGTACAAACCATAGCATTGTCTTAGCTCAGAGTTGATCCTGGATGCATAGTTCCTCCCTTGTAGTCTCTTCACTTCTGCTTTCAGAAACGCACTGGTGCTGGACTAGTATGGCTTTACCTGTACTAGTGATGAGATTTCCCCCCTGTCCCCAGAGACTTGGTGACAGGAGTTGACTGATGCAGAAGTGTGGAATAGAAGGGTTCTGCTTGTTTTACATGTAGGTCACCTACATAAAACTGCATCTCAGGAGCTTCTGCAGCATAATTAACTTGCTCCCTTGTAAGCTAAGGGCTAGGTCTTTGCCAACAGGAATGCTCCAATCTTATTACTGCAGCTGTTTCAGTACAACCCAGAGGAAGCATGTTTTCTTTCTGTAGGTCACCTTTAAGATTGCATCATCTACCTGCAGATTGCCAGCACCAGATAGCGCTGTCATCTGAGCATGACTAATCTACAGGCTTGAAGTGTAATGTCTTAGTGTTGTCTGCATAAATAACTTTCCTTGGGTGCTAGCTAATTTTTGATCCTAATCAAGTTCAGAAATTACCAGTGTGAGAAACACTGATGATAGTACTTGCTGTCAGCTGCAAGCTGGGACGGGAGGAGCCTATTGTTCAGAGGATTTTTATATAGCATCTCTGAAGAGCTCCGATGTAAAATTAATAGTGAAAGTAAGGTACAAAGTGCAGTTTGACAGAATCTGACAAAATTCTGCTAAAAAGGCTTGTTACACGTGGTGTCATTATGAACATTATTGTAGAGACTCCCTCAAAGTCTACTGATAACCTTTCTGCAAATTGCTGAGCAGAAATACCATAATTTGTAAACTGGAGCCACAAGTGAGCTAGAGGGATAAAGGGGTTTTAGGTTTTGACAGGTAAGACTAGGTAATGCCATGTTATTACTCACTCTGTAAAGGCCAATTCAAATTACCCCTTGAAAAGAGTGGGGTAGCAACTCCCAGCTTAACTCAGGTCCTGCGTGGGCAAAAGAAGGAAAATCAATCTTGTTGAAGCAGCTGAGTGAGCCTCTTGAACTAAAAACTGCAGTGATGAGCAATTTGGTGCAATCCTCAAAGTGTGAGGTGGGAACGACAGCAAACTGATTGCTTTGTCTCCTAGGCACAATGACAACAAGACCTTCCTTGTTTGGATCAATGAGGAGGATCACCTTAGAGTTATTTCCATGCAGAAAGGTGGCAACATGAAGGAAGTATTTAACCGCTTCTGTACTGGGCTGACAAAGGTAAATCACTGTTGTCTGAGCTGTAGGTTCAAATGGCACATGGTTCTCTGGTTAGATCTGAGAAACAGTTTCCAAGGACCCTCTGGAGTCCTGTATGGTTGTGTTTCATAGCCTGGATCTCTGGGAACACCCTGATGAGATACAGAGTTGTGAGAGCTCCAAAGCACCTGTTTTGGCAAAAAGCCTTGTGGCTGTGAAATCTCGAATATGTTTGCTTGATGTGGTGGCACCCCTATTGAAATGTCTCAGCTCTATTTTAAAGAAATGCTAAGTCTAGTTCTCTAAAGCTTTGAGACACCTTGAGCGGGAGGAGAAATTGCTTGAATGTGCATGGGCGCAAAGCTGGGCTCTAGTTTTTAGGCTGGGTGCTGTTCTCTACTTCTAGTTTTAATACAAGCTTGAGCTTTACCAGCCGCTTTCCTCATCCAAAGAGATGTGCCAGCTTGACATGTATTAAATCCAGCTTCCCAACAGATAGTGACATAAGAAGTGCAGCTTTTAGGCTTAGCCTGTCTCACTGCTAGGAGCCAGATGAAGGCCTTAAAAGCCCTTTGTTGGTGGCCCTTTTTTCCACAGGAAGGGGGCTTATGTGGTTGAAATAACTGTTCTGAGTGTTGTGGCTGTTGATGGGTGACTGAAGCTGCAAGTGAGCACTAATGGATGTCCTAGGATCTTAAGGCAGAGAATAATCTCTAAACATTTATTCTTTCTATTTATAGATAGAAAGTCTCTTCAAGGCCAAAAACTATGAGTTCATGTGGAATCCACACTTGGGCTACATCCTGACCTGCCCATCCAACCTTGGAACAGGGCTCCGTGCTGGTGTGCACATCAAGATCCCACACCTTGGGAAACACGAGAAATTTGGAGAAGTCCTCAAGAGACTTCGTCTGCAGAAACGAGGAACAGGTGAGGGTTGATAACACTGATGGCTGAGTCAGTCTGCCCTAAGACACCAGCAAAAGCCTAGTTATGGCCAGAGCCATGTCTTGGTTCACACCATCAGTGCCTGTCACCATGCAAAAGGTACACTTGTAAAGCACATGGAGAGAGCAGAGTTTTCAAATTGTATATTGGAGGAGTTGAGGATGCCAGTGCTCCACTTGTGCTGTGTCTGGCTATCTAGTTAATGTCCTGTGTGTCATTCTGAGCACCAGGTAGGGTGGACCTGGTGGCAGCTGTTCCTGTTATAAGCATGGGTGGGAATCCTGGTTTAACCTATGGCTAGGAGATGGCTCCAGCAGGTACTTGTGACCTCAGGTTAGATTGCTCATGGGTCAGAAGAATAAGGAGCTGGCCCAGTGGCATGTTCTGTGGTTCATGTTGGCAATCACACGTGGCTTTATCTTCCTGCATGTAGGAGGAGGCACCAGCGGCAGCTTGTAGAGAATGGTCTTGCTGTGTCCCTGCCTCAAGCTAGTGAGGGAAGAAAGGCAGAGTCACCTGCTCTAGCTGAGGTCAATGTTGTAACTGAATCTCTTGCTGCAGGTGGTGTGGACACAGCTGCTGTTGGAGGAGTGTTTGATGTCTCCAATGCTGATCGTCTTGGCTTCTCTGAGGTGGAGCTGGTGCAGATGGTGGTGGATGGTGTGAAGCTTCTCATTGAAATGGAGAAACGCCTTGAAAAAGGCCAGTCCATTGATGACCTCATGCCAGCTCAGAAATAAAGCACTTTATTCTCATGCTTCCTAACTTATTGGATGAATAATAAAATGTCACTCCAATTCAAACCCTTGGGGTCAGAGCCCACTTAGTTACACTGTAGAGAAGTCTTCCATCCATCTGTGTTAGAGTTTATTTTTTTGATGGTTGAGATGTTGCTGAAAATGAAATAAACTATTGTTTGGCCTGAGATGTCTTAGATACGTTAACCGAATGTCTTTGAGATTTAAGTGACTTGTTTTTCATAGTTACGCTAGATGGTCTGGCTTTGTGTGCAAGCACATCTTCTTGGGTGTGCTGCTGCAGACCAGCTGAGTTGAAATGTCGTTAAAGCAGTTTCAAAAGTTGAACCTTTTAACTTGATTGTAGTTGCTGTAAATTTGAGAACTAGTGTTAAAACATGAGTCACTGCAAACATGCCCTACCTCCAAGGCTTTGACTTGTGCATCTGCTCATGCCAACTGTAAACTGTCATTATCCTGAGTACTGCAAACCAGGCTGGCTCCTGTAAGGGAGGGGAGTCAGGGCTGGGTGCAGAGGGCTGCTGCTCCTCTCAGATGGGCCCTCTGGGGCTGCAGGGCAAGGCTCTGAGGTCTGACTACAGCCCATGGTAATTCTAACCCTGAGCTGGTTTGTGGGGCAAAGTTGTCTTCAGTCTAGGGCTGTGCAGAGAGCTGGTGTACACAACCAGTTGCTCTTTTGAGGGTAAGGGGTGAGGTGAAACCTAGATTAATTCAGCCCATGCTTCTCTCTGAAGTGATTTCAGTTTAGACAGGGTAGAGATGGGGGCTGGAAGCTGCCACTCACAGGAAAATACCAGCTAATTAGCTTTAGTCACCTGACTCTTGTTGGCCCCTGTGCCAGTAGCCCCTTGAACCTAAAAATGAGCAGTATAGTCAAAACATGCTAAATAGTTCTTTTCCAAACTGGGCCTGGATTGCAAGCTCAGGTAGTTCTCTGGGTGTGAGCTCGAAGATTGTATCAAGTAGGTCTGTTCTCTAGAATGGCTGTACATGTGTGCTTGCTGTGTGGCAGCATCACATTATTAATATACAGGAGCAGCATTTTCCACAAGTCTTGCTAACTTGGAGCATCAGACCCTTGGGAAGAACAGCCTTTGCAGCTCATGCAGATGCACCTGCTCAACAGCTCTACCCACTGCTAAAACCAGCTTTGATGGAGGGAGTGTGATGAGAGGTTGATGCAGAGCTCCATGGCGTGCAGCTTTATATAGGTTTGCGTAGATAACTGAAGCTTTCTTTTGTAAAGGCTGTGATATTTCTAAGGCTGTGATTGCAGGCTGTCACTTAGCTGAAGAGATGATTCCAGCTGGGGTAAGCTAATTAATTTTGGTGAGAAAAGACTGAGTGAACATCTCAGATAAGATACAGCTTTCTATGTGTTTCAAAAGTTAACTGGGTGGGGGAGAGGAGATCATACGTAAGAGTTTTGTTCTGTGCTGGGTGGTCCTGTATTTGAGTTAATCAGCACAGGAGTTTTCTGTACGAAGCTTGTGAGAGCAGGGAAGAGAAAATGGTGCAAGAGACAACCGGTTGGTTCTGTATATTCTTTAGATCCCCCATGCTGTGCTTCATGTCACTGTTCACAGACGCTTGGCAAATAGCTGGTTTTGCTTCTTGTAATCAGAGAGTGTTCATTTAGTGGTGCCTCTCCTCAACACAGCGTCGTTACTGCGCTCACAGCAATTACCTAATGGAAGGAGTTGCCTGAAAACTTGTCTATTTTTTTCTAGCTATACCAGCTGGACTAATAAAAACATTTCTCTCTCTATGCATCTTGTTTCTCCTATGTTCTTAACCCATCAGAGCTGTTACATCTGTCTGCTTTCAGCCCCTGAGCCCCTGCAGTCTGAGGCAGCACCTGTAGCTGGCTAAACAATTGTGCTCAAAGCAGCAAGCCCGTCTTTAATGCCTGCATCCAACTAGAAAACACTGCTTTTTGATTGGTTTTCTTTCCCACCCACCACCTTTGCTGTGTTCCCTCGTGTTGCTGCCATGCGACCGTGCTTTTATTTCAGCTTGTACAAAGCAATTGCAAATATTGCAGAGAAAGAATGTGTCCTGGCAGAAGGCTGGACACTGTGGCCAACCCCAGGCGGGACTTGCTAAAAACCTCTGATCAAGAGAGAAATTAAACCTCCTGCCCTCTCACTTTAAAAGCTTTGGTTTGGTCTTTGGCATTACTCACCCTTGTGCCCTGGGTGCCCATCGTGGATTGTATGGAGCAGCCGCTTGCTTGTGCCCTGGGCACCCAAAATGGTGCCAGGTGCTGGCAGGCTGCCATGGGATGGGGGTGCTTGGCCTTAAACCCAGGGGAGGAGAAGGAGGTTATCACTCAGTGCTGTGCTTTATCCAGGGAAACTGCAATTAGCCTCGTGTGTCCTGTAGCTTTTGGAAAGGAGCTGTGTGGCTCCTGCTGTCATCACATCCCAGGGTGATGGCAGTGTCCTCACCAGGCCTGGAGCAGGGACTCCTCCGTTGGTGCCAGCAGTGCTGGGGGTGTGGGCTGGGGGAGGAGAGGGGCCAGGGGCCCTTTGGGCCATCTCTGGGCTTTCCTGTGGCATTTCAGCTGAGCTTTTCTCCCCCACACACTGGGGAGCAGGGATGGTCGCTGCCATCCTGCTGCTGTGAGACAGCCCCTTGTGTTGTCGTATTTCACTACCACTGCTCCTACAGGCTGGCACATTGTCTCTTGGGTGCTGTGAAACATGCACTACTTTTATAATGTTTTAAAGGGAAATTTCTGTTTGTCATTACGTTTTCCTCCTAACTGTTTCTGCTTCCCTCGGGGAGCAGCTGCCCAGCCCTGGCCGGTGTGGTGCCAAGCCTTGCCTCTGGACACGCGTGGAACAGGCAGCGCGCTGCCTGCTGGCACCCCAGGGTCCTTGCTCAAGAAATGAAGCTGCTTGGGAAACCATTTGCCTCTCATGTTACGCTCACTGGCAGCAGACTGCCCGTAAATGCTCCTTATCCCGCTTCTGTGCTATCTACTGGAAAATGATTCATGGTGTCTCAGCCTCTTGTGGACTCAGCACCACGGCACCGGCCCTGGGCTCTCGGCCCCGGTGTGGGAGGCTCCCAGCCCTGAGCGAAGTGGTCAAGCTCCTTGCACGCTCCCTTGTGCCTCCAGCCAGGCGAGGGGACACAGCGGCTGCTTCCCAAGCAGCTCCAGGTGCTCCAGGGAGGCTCCTGCTTCCTGGGATGAGATGGCCAAACCGTGTGCCTCCTCTCACAAAAACAAGGGACGGAGCAGGGTGGTTTTACCTGCTGGATGCCTGGTGAGTGCTCTGCCCGGGGCACGGGAGGCTCCTGCTCGAGTCCTGCTCTCCGCAGAGGATTCTTGCTCAGCTCCAGCCACAGCCGAGGGCAGGGCAGTGCTTTCTTCCAGCTTTCCATTTTGCTCAGCATCCATTGCTAGGCCAAAAAGGAAAAGGAAGGTGCTGTTGCCTAATGTCTCCAGCACTCACCTGAGAGGGTTTATGCTGCAGCCTGTCCTCAGATGAGCATTACCGTATTTTTGCGCAACACGGAATAACTTGAGCAGAAGACTTTGAGTGATCTTTATTCTTTTCTCCACCCACCCACCCACACACAAAAAATGTGGTAGTGTGGTAGGCAGGGCAGTCTTCTGAGGATGGAGATGGCATCACAGGCTTTTCATCTCCTGTTTGCTTTGCTTTTCCCCTGGGGAAGCAGCAGACCAGCAGGCTCCTTTGGCTGCTCTGCATTCCTCTGGCTAGTCTGCCTTCCCTCCTCCTAAAAAAACATAGTTACAAAGCTGGAAATAGCCTGGGTGACATTTTCTCCAGCACTCCACCAGTGGGACAGGGCACTTCCCCACCATCATGGGGCTTTGCTGGGTTGCATTTGTCTGCAGTGGAGGGGGAGCCCAGCCCAGCGATGGAGAGCACCCCACAGCATGAGATGAGAAGCCAATCACAACCAGGCCTCTTGCACTCTGTGACCCTCTTCCCCTGGTTATAACACGTTAGGATTTATTTTCTTACACAGAAATCACACAAGCCCCTGACCAGCTGCTGTTCAAGGCATGGGTCACTTGCCCTGGACTCCCAGTCCCCCAGCACCTCCCCAGCCATGAGCCACTGGCCAGAGGCAAGGGCTGCCCAAGGTGAGTACTGAACCACTGGGCTTCCCCCACCTTTTGAAACACCATCTGGGATCTTTTTTTGTCCAAATGCTGCACAGAGCCAGGCTGAGTGTGCCAGGTGAGAAGTAGTACCTGCTACACCCACAGTGCGGGTCTAGTGATCAAACTGGCAGCGTGAGCTCAGCTTGGGATTGACAATTAACGGGGAAATTCTGCAGTATCAGACAGGGTAAAAATAAACGCAGAGGCATCCAAACCTACCAACGATTTTTGTTTTTCTCCTCCAGCCAGTGAGTAAGACTCTGAGAAAGCATATATATATATATATATATATATATGAATTAAACTTTCAAAAGGGCAAAATGCCTCATGCTCAGCG
>VZTG01003434.1:36042-114557 GCA_013397845.1 Melanocharis versteri | reverse complement strand
CAAAATGCCTCATGCTCAGCGCCCAGGAAAATGAGTAGAAAAATGTTAACGTTGAAGTTTTTAATGAATGTGAAAAGTACAGCTAAAAATATACAAGAATGGGCAACACTGAGCTTTCTTTGATGCAATTTCAGAATAAAACCAGAATTGAAGTTTAATTTACAGAATACATGCAAGCTCCGGATCTTTGCAAAGACCTCAGCTTTTCCCTCTCTTTTGTGCAGGTGAGTGTGAGGTTTGGCTGACAGCTGCAGTCTGGTTGCTTTTTCCACATCCATTATTGATGACCAGGGAGTGAAACTGAGAATAACCTGGAAGACCTTGGAAGTGTCAGCTTATATTTTTGCAGTGACTTATTGTGATGGTGTTTGATGGTAGCACTCGAGCACAGCAAAGCTTTCCTGGATTACTTGGGAAAGAGAGACTGGAAAATTACTGAATTAACTCACCTGAAACCCCGTGCCTGGTCCAGCAGAGCAGTGAGCACATACACCGAGGATAGATTTGCTGGGGTGTAAATAGTGTGTCTGCTTGCAGTTCAAATGCTGCTGCACATCCAAACTGCAGCGAAGCTGGAGGGTTCAGCTCTAGTGCCAGCTCTGCCCATGGGAGCTGACGGAGGTTGGGCACTGTCTTTGGCACAGAGGTGGCTTCTGCTTTGTTGTCCCTGCTGGCCTGGGACAGGCTGGAGGCAGTGAGATGCAAACAAGGTGGCTTTGGGGCATGGCTGGTGAAGTCATTTCGGGCAGGGAACCTGGTGTTTCACTGAGGCCTTGCGGTTTGCCCACAGAAACTGGCCAGTCTCCCTGCAGGCTGTGGTGAAATCCCCTGAATCATCACTAATCCCTGCTGGGGCTGACAGCGTTCCCGGGCTGCCGGGCACAGGGTGCCTGTGATTACCGGGAAGCGGCACAGCCATCCCGTGCTGGCAGTGCCAGTCCAGAGGCCGTGTGGGAGCCAGTGGCTGAAGATGCCCAGGTGGGCAGGAGAGGAGAGGTCTCCAGTGCGAACGGACACAGAAGGGCCATGGAACCACTCTGCTCCATGAGCGAGTGGGCTGTGCTCAGCAGAGGACATCGGGATAGCATCGTCTTGGATTGTTGCTGTAACAGCCTCCAAGCTGGAACTTGTCTGGGGAGAGATGGCTCCAGAAATACTTGTGGGAATATGCATGAGAAGAGGATTGCGATGGATGGGAGGGCTCATGGCCCCAGAGTTTCAGCTCCTCTCCATGGGAGAGTCATGGCTGGCTCTTTTTGTTTCTTTTTTAAAAATAAGCCATTATTTTAAGGGAAAATGTCATTGAGCATCTTGAGGATGATCTTTCCCTCATGGTTGGAATGGGTACCTACGTCCTTCCCTCTGACTCTGGCATGTCCCCCCCTTTGCCCTGCCAGTGCCCCTTCCCCTCTGTCTGGTGGGTGGCACAGGGTGCTCTCTGTTCCCACCAAGGGATGGCTGGTGGGGCCCCAGCAGTGACCCAAACCTTGCCCAAAGGGTCGGAAGGGCCATGAGGAATCAAACATCTCGGCTG
The DNA here is from genome assembly GCA_013397845.1 of Melanocharis versteri. NCBI lineage: Eukaryota > Metazoa > Chordata > Aves > Passeriformes > Melanocharitidae > Melanocharis > Melanocharis versteri. Next base: position 113,023 of record VZTG01003434.1, on the reverse strand, counting down.
TTTCCTACTGCTGAGAGCTTCAGGATAGGCCTAAGGGTTTCTTACAGCTGTCCCAGAGGCCAGGGAGAGCTGAGGAGGGAATGCAAGGTCAGGCATGCATAGCCACATGTGCAGGGGCTGCAGTGTGCCCAGCTGCCCCAGTGCTCGGCTTCTGTGCCCACCAGGTGCTTGGGCACCTCCCAAATCTGCCTGTGGCTCTCCAGAGGCTGATCCCCAGCCCACAGAAGCACTCACAGCATCCCACACTGTCCATGCTTCCCACCTCCCAACCCTTTCTGAAGCCCTTTCCCAGCAGCAGGAGGTGAGTGCTGGGGATGGGTGCCCCTCCCCATAGTCCCAAAGGTCCTGCCCAGAGTCCCCAGCCAGTGGTGACTGTACCAGACTGTTTCTCACTGCAAGGCACCTCCCGACTGCATCAAGTGGAAGAGAGCCAGGTGGATGATCATCAGCAGGGCTGCTCCAGCCAGCCCTGGGCAGGGCTGTGTGAGAGGCACCTAGTGCAGCAGCTGCTGGTAATCCCACCTTGCCGCTGAGTAGCAGCCACCTTGTGCAGCAGCTGAGCTGCCCACTGCCCATTTACTGCTGCGCTCGCTCCCACTCATTCCCCGGGGTGCTGTGGAGTGGGCAGGGCTCACCTGGGTGCAAGGCTGAGCCAGCAAGCAGGGACTGGCCAGCCCGGAGCCCCAGGTTGTGTGTTTTCTGTTAGTTGGTGGTTTGGCCTTTTTTTATCCTGGGTGTTTTTTTTTAATTTGCAATGAACCCTGAGCTTTGCAGAGACTTGTCAGCAGCGCAGAGACCTTGCAGCTTAGCGTGGGGGGAGCTGCCTGCCTCGGATTGCAGACAGCAGCCTGGGTCACTGCTGAGCCGAAACAAGGTGCTGAGGACAACCTCAGCATGGGATGGAGACAATCCATCTCTGCCAGACCTGTCCCTTGCTGCAGCGGGGCAGCACCCGTGGCACAGGGGGCTGGATCCTGAGTGTGTCAGTGGGGAATGGTCCCTGTGGCAGCACGGGGCTCTGCCCTGGCTCATGTGCATCACTTCCTGGCAGTAACCTAAATTTTGGACAGAACCGGGCCCCAGTCCCATTGGGAATCACCAGTCTGGCCGCAGCAGCCACCCGGGGAGCATCCAGCCTCTCTCCCTGCTGGCAGTCGCAGATGCTCCGCAGCATTTTGTGCTGGTAGTCACTTGTGTCCTCACACAAGCAGCAGGATTGCATGTTTTGGGATGCAGCCCTCAGCTGCTACCCACCGTCAGAGAGAGACAGTGTCCCTCTCCTCTCCTGGGGGTATCAGGATGTTTCCAGGGGTGGAGCACTGCTCCCTGCAGCCCCCTCCTGCTCCCTGGAAACGCCTTTGAGCTGACTCAGGTGGCCCTGCTGCTTGGGTGTGACACCCCAGAACATCTGTCTGAGAAGACCCTTGCATGTGGTTTAAAATGCAGCTTTAAAAGCAGACTGAAGCTGTATTTTGTTTTTCCTCACAAGGAATAAAGGATTGTCCCTGCAACAGTATTTATGGGAAATGACACCAAGGGGTGGGTCAGCTGAAGACGCAGATGGCCAGTGTATCTTTTCCAAATACTTTTATATAAATCAGTGTCAAAGCCAGCAATGACACGTTTTTGTGGTTAGTGTATGTACCCCATTAGCCTGGACTTTCCTGAGGTACCTGCACAACCTTCTTCTCTTTTAAGATAATTTCCATTGCCATTGCCATGGCCACATTAAGTTTTTTTTCATACAACTTAGTTAAAGAGCGAATCCTCCACCGAGAACAACTTCCCTGGAGAGCCATCATCTTCTATAGGTTGTTTAAATGCTCACCTGATGTGCCTTTCAGCTCAGTTTATTCACTTCCAGTTAAAGCCAGCCCTGAGCAGGGAACCCCAAACCCACAGACTAGATTACCTAAAAGAGATTTGGAATAAATGCATCAAAAAGATAAAGAGAAATTATGAAATACATTTATAAACCCAAGGGCTATTTGAGGCTGAATGGGCATGGGAACACTTATTAAAAAGACTCATAAAACTAGCAAGTGAGGTAAAACAATTTTTAAGATACTAAGAAACATCTACCAGCGAGGGGGGAAACACTTTGTTGTTTGCCAGCGCTTTTAGTCCCATGACACTTCCAAACACAAACCTCCACCATTAAACTTTATTAATCCTCCCTTCTGATTTCTGTATGGGTCATTCAGCATTACTTAATACTGAGCTTAGGGGAAAACCTAATAAGCCAACCACTAATCTTTGAACTTGGCATAATTCTCTCCTCGCTATTTCTCAACACGTTCCGTCTTGTCGTGCCACCCCACTGAGAGAGCCCTGGAGTGCTGGCAGAGGTGGCCAGTCCGGGCTCACCCCGGCACCCAGGACACAGGGGCCGTGGCCAAGGGGCTGCAGCTTCCAAACAAACTGTTGTGGGAGGTATTTTGGGACTTGGAAATGAACCTCTCAGAAAGGGTAACCTGTGGTGAGACACTATTGCCAAGCCACACTAAGACTGGGATCCTTGGAAAGTAACGCAAGGAAATTAGATATGTATGTATTTGTTTTAAGCAATGGCACTACGCTCTGTGTGAAGCATGAGGCTAAAACATGTTTTAGAAGCAGGTGAAAGTTTGACAGCATTTTCTGTCCTTTCCAAAGTAGAAAAGACTCCTGCCACACCCCCAGGTGAGGAGACATGATGCTGACCCAGGTGAAGGAAATCTCTAGTGAAATCCCAACGTCTGTCTTGGAAAAGAAAACAAGATTGCTCCTTCTGCCAGGCTTAGTGCTAACAGTACTTTGTGCTTCTGTAATGTTGCATTTAGCAAAGCATCATTCAGGCTTTTAACCAGCCCTCAGAGAGTATCTCAGCCCCATCTCACAGCGGGGAGGAAGCTGCTTTGCTGAGAATGGGGACAGGGTGACAAAGGTGGCTCATGGACATGATCCTCTGCTGTGCTGCTCGCCCTCCTCAGAGGTGAAGGTTAACCTGGTCACTTCTTCTCCAGATGGAACCTAGAGAAAAGAGAAAAAATCCTGGTTTGAGATGCAGAATCCTCCTTCAGCTGAGTGTCTCTCTCATGTACAAACTCACCCTCAGTGCTGGGCAAGGATTTCAACCAAGTATTTTTTTCCCAACTAGCTGGATTTTATTTATGCCCCTTTCAGTCTGTTCCTTCCTCAAGATTAAAATAAAAACAACAACAAAAGTAAAAATAAAGTACAAAGGTCTTGAGAGAGCTCAACCTTTCCTCTCCCTGCTGCCTTTCCTGCAGAAATCGAAAATTCCTGCAGAATTTCTCCTGGGAATGGAAAAGACTGTAAAAAGCACGTTATCACAAGTGAAAAGCCTTGCGGTGCACTCGCAGCTGGAGACCTTGGTCCCTCCCACAGTCACCTCCCACCAGCATGAGCAGAGCATCAAAGGGGACCCGATCCTCCAACCCAGCTCAGGACAGACCCCTGTGCCAACCCAGGGGCTGGCAGCAATATCACCCTACTAGAGATGTGGCTGAATCCTTGTCTGCAGCCCCCAGCCTCATTGTTTCAGGCACTGGGTTTTATCCTCCAAGTTTTGGCCATTCTGGGGGTGGGACCCCTTGTGCCCCACACCTCGGGGTGCTGGTGGTGGCAGGATGGGCTTTGCTGCCCCAGGAGGGCTCAGAGGGCTCGGGAGGCAGCAGGAGAGGGTGCAGAGAGCAGGGGCCACAGCAAGGTTCCACCCAAAGGAGCCCCAAGAAGGAAAGGCGGTGAGAGCAGGGAAAAGCTGGGGAGAAATCTTCTCGCAGGGTCCGAGCGGGGTCAGAAAGCCAAGGCCAGAGCTGAGCTGCCCTGGCAGGCTGTGTCCCCTGTGTTCTCATGGAAACAGGAGCGATGCCCTCCAGCTTGGCCGTTTTCTCAGTTTATTTTTAAAGGCAGCTCCTGTTTGCGCAGAGGAGCGTTCCGGCAGCCCCCTCCCTTCCCGGGGAGGAGCAGGGCCGTGCCGGGGGCACGGGAGGGAGAGCTGCCCCTGTCCTGGGCCAGCATTATCTAATCGGGACGGCGGGGGAGCCCCATAAATGGCAGCACCAGCAAACCCCGGCAGGGCGGGGATGGCTCCTGTGTCTGCTGTAGGTCAAAGTCACAGCCGGCGGAGCCCAGGAGGAGAGCTGGTGTCTTTCGACTTCCTCTCTACACTGAGCAGGCCAAGCATCCTCTAAATAAAAAGCCTCCCTTGGCCCCTGCGTAGGAAACAGCCGCCTTTCGAGCAGCTGGGTCGAGCAAGAGACTTCCAAATCAGGGCATCCCCGCATCCCCGTCCCGCCGCGCTGCCTGCGTGCGAGCCGCAGCGGGGAGAGCTCTGCTCCCTGCGCTGGAAGCGGGTGCCTGCCTGTTCCTATTAAAGGATATTGTTTAATCTCCAGCCGGGCTGATGCTCACGCAGGCTGGAAGCTGCAGCCCAGTAGAAATCCTTGGCAAGTGTCACTAGGACATCGGGTCTGTTTTGGGATGCCAAGCAGGCAGGGTGCTGCTGCTACAGCCAAAGGTGCTGAGCCCCCACCCCACTGCTCGCGTGGCGCTTCCATGGGGCAGCACCCCCTGCCTGCCCTAGGACAGACCCACGCTGGTGTGGGCTTGCGAGACCTGAGGGATGCTCTGTGAGCCTGAACGTCCCTCTGCAGGTGACAAGGCCATGGGTCAGGAGAGGGGGCCATGGCACCCTGAGGTCCTGCAGGACAAGCTCCAGCGCGGGGGCGACAGGTCAGCTGAGCACCCACCCGACACAGTGTACACTGAGGGGTCACAGCACACAGGTGCACCAGGATTTGGGCTGGGCTCAGGGGCACTGGGCTCGGCAGGGGAAGGCTGCCACGACCAGAGAGTGCCAGCAGGAAGGGCACAGTCCTTCACTGACCAGGGTTTCATGACCTCCAGTTGCGTCGCTTTCCAAGCCCAGGCTGATCCCACAGCAGCAGGTTGTGGACAGGATTCCACTTGCCTTTGAAGCTCTATTTCCATTCACCTGCAGGCCACACACCTGGAGCCACCATGAGTTACTGCAATTTGTGACTGACCTGTTCTAAACCACAAATGTTCCCTCCTGTCACCTCAGAGTCCACCAAGCTGAGTGGGGCCAAACCTGACATGATGTGTCCTGCAGAGCATTAGGGTTTCTGCTGATGTGTTCACCTCACTGAGGTGTAGCTTGGCCCAGAGGTTCACAAAAGCCACATCTGATGCTGTCCAGGAGCAGTGAGAGGGGCAAAGAGCTCCTTTGCCTTTTCCCACATACGCACCAAGGCATCAAACTTTGCCTTTAGTTCAGGCACAGCCAGGTCTGGCCACCAGTGCACTGAGCCACCTCCATCCCTCCTGTCTCCTCCTCCTCCCAGCTCCCCGGAGGCAGGGAGGGGTGCAGGCTCATCACAGGAGCAGACGACCTTTTCCACAGAAAGAGATGCCTGCTTCAGCCGACACATTGTCTTTGTGCTGAGCTCGATCCCACCTATTCTGATTGTCACTGTTGCTATTATTTCCATAACTGTTTTTCCTCCAGACTTCTGGCTCCAGGATCAAATTACTTCAGCCCTGCCCACTCCCAGGGCCGTGAGGCTTCAAAAGATGTCTGAAAGACCTGTCCTTCCTGGTGACAAGTGCTCCTTCCTTTGCATTCTCCGGGGACAATGTCCGCAGCATGTCACAGGTAGGGAGGAGCTGCCCAAGAGAGCAGGGCCATGGCTGTGGCCATGGCAGGAGGGACTGAGTTCTGGCAGCCAGCTCGGGAACAGCCTGGCATGGGGCAGGAGGGGAAGGGGTGATGCTCCTGGCTAGCACCAAACCAGAGGTGGCTTCTTTGCTAAAGGAGAAAGCTTCTCTTGAATTCAAGCATATGAGCAGGAGCCAGTGCTCGAGATTTTTACGGATCGCTGCAGCCTAAGAGATTCACAGAACAGCTTGCTGCTTCCTTCAGCAGCGGCAGAGAGGCAGCCACAGTTATCCATCCAGGGACACTTCAGCACGGATGGCCCAGCTCCCTCCCTGGACGTGCACAGGATACCCCGGGCCCAGCTGACGCAGGTGGCCGCGCTTCAGCCGTGGCCAGGGCTGCCAGTGAGATGCACAGTCCTTTTCAGCACCTTCAAACAGACACCAGCTCTGTACAGCGAAGATCCGAGGGACTTTCTGGCTCCCCAGAGACATCACTGTCTGACCCTCGGAGCTCACTGAATATTTACGACCTGCAGGAAGGACAGCAGCAGCTTGTACACAGGAGGAGTAACCACAGGGCTGTGGTATTGTGCTTCCTCCTAGTTCTTTCCTGAGTCTTATGACTATAAAACAAACTTGAAGGTCCTCTTTGCATACTGTGAATCCCTTCTCCAGGAGAGAAGATTTCAGGAAGGTTCTCACAGCACCGTGAAAATGTATCGCCCCACTTTGCTGAGAAGAAAATTTGGGACCTTCTCAAACTACTCCACTTACATCTACCAACAGAGAGCTTTTGTTGTCCTACACGCCAGCCTACCCACACTCACCGTGGCGGCCAGAAAGAGATCTAACTCGAGGCTTGGGAAAGTCTGACTCCTACTCTTCCTGCCTTGTGACAGACACTTGCACAAGCTGCACCACTCCCCCTGTGTGAGAGAGCAGGACCTTCCCTTCCTCTTTCGCACAGGCACCACCCTTGGCCATGTGGAAGGGCAGCAGAAGAGCATCCAGCCAGCCAAAGGAGAAGTTGGTTTAGCAGCTAGACAAGAAACCAGGGCTGAGAAGCGTCCTGGCCCCAACCCAGCATGTATTCAGACCAGAACAGAGAAATGAAACCAGCTGAGACAGGAAGAGACTTTTTGATATCTTCAGGCAGAGTTTTGTCCTTCATCCTCCAGCTCGCCCCTGTCTGGGGCTGCTGCCACCCCTGCCAGCCAGGGCTCTGCGATACAAAGTAAGACAGCAGCAGACCAGGGTGCTCTTCTGTGGAAAACCACACCTGGAGAAGGATGTGCCAGTGGGGGCTGCTGTTTCTGGTGGTGCTCCCCAGGACCTGCCAGGCTGGACCCTTGCTGCAGGCAGCGGTGACCACTGTGACCACGCACTGGTAGGGGGTCCCTGTTATAGGCACTGGGAGGAGGAACAAGTGACTGTCCTAAAAACTGACCCAATCCTCCAGCAATGCCTGGGAGAAGTGTGCCAAGGGAAGGAACTGCTGCTACTCCCTTTTCAAATCCATAGATATATTCTACCTGCTTTAAAATAGAAGCTGAGATCAGATCACCCCAACCTTTCCTCCTCTAGATTTGCCTCCCATTCTGCTCAGTCTCCTGCATCAGGACATGGCCTATTTAGGGACCCCCATCACCCGCAAAGACAGATTTTAGTCCCTTTTCCTGAATCTCAGCATGCTCCAGGATTTTCCACATGGCAGCTGGTGAGTGGGATTGCTGGCAGGCCTTTTTGTCTCCGGTGGCATCAAGGCTGAGCAGGGCTGTGTTCTAGCTCCTACTGGGTTTAACACCTCACTTCCTTTGCTGTCTGCCCCAGAAACATGAGGGAAGGAGGCTCAGTGCCCTTCGGGCTCAACAGCAAGTTGTACAGCACCACACACGCACCAGCAGCTGTGGGCTGAAGAACTGGTCTGGGAGCCCAGGTTTGCTGGTGACTGCGGACTCTTTGCACATACACTGATTTCTGAATGAGCACAACCAGCTCATTGGGCCCTCCCAAGCTACACAAAGAGGGTCTGTGAGCTGAAGAAGCTGCTCACAGAGTCACAGAATTATTTGGGTTGGAAGGGACTCTAAGGACCGTCTAGTTCCAACTCCCTGCCACGGGCAGGGACACCTCCCATTAGACCAGACTGCTCAAAGCCTCATCCAACCTGGCCTTGAACTATTCCAGGGACAGGGCATCCACAACTGGAGATGGCAACCTTTTCCACAGGCAATCTGTTTTTATGCCTCAGCCGCTTGCTCTTGCACCAGAAGCCAGGCTGGAGGTGCTCTGCAGCCAGGTGGGTGTTCAGTCCCCTTTGAGAAGAGGCTGAGGCTTAGTTCTCAGCCTGAATGTTGTGCCAGCCTCAGTTAGTCACCATCAGGACTGGGAGTGCCTCCTCTTCTGCGCTGCATTTCCACACCTACAGCCTGGCTGTGAGGCATCCAGAAAATCCTCCAGCGTAGCCAGTGTAACAGGTGCAATCAGCATAACCACAAATTTCAATGCTGATCCAGAGCTTTACTTCCAGGCTTTTGGTTTTTCATTTAGCAGCACGTCTATCTTTGGTTCAGTCCCAATTTAGGACTTGTTTTCATCCCCTGCCTTCCCTGAACTCTGCTGCTAGATCAATGAAACTCAGCTTTGCAATGAAATGTGGAATGCTACTGCTCCCAAGACAGAAAACTGGGAAAAGGCATCATCTGAGTGACAAAAAAAAGGCAAGGATGAAACATTCTTTATTCTCACATGTTGTTGGAGGACAGAAGGGGAGGGTAAGGTAGAGGTAACAGTAAGTTAATGAGAAATGCTGGATGCTGGTTAAATAAACAGCATGTGTCTGTCCCCATAAACCTTGGCTCCCATCCCTCTGCTTTATTTTTATCCTTGACAAATGCTTTTGTCACTGCCTTTACATCTACTGCTTTGCAAAGGTGGTTCCACATTTCCCCACTTCTTCAGCAGAATTATCCAGACATAAGACCATTTTTTTCCTGACTATTTTGCATCATGCAACGCCCACCCTGGCAGACCCAGCTCATAATGTCAGCGGTAGACATAAAATTGGAGAAGCATCTTCGATATTTTAAGCTACCCAAGTTATTTGGTGCACAAACCACAGCTCAGCTCCCCTTTGCAACCAGCAGAATTCTCCCCTATTCCATCAGGATTCACCCCGAGTCCAGCTCTGACCTAAAAAGTGACCTTTAAAGACGAGATGCCTCTTGGCCGGCAGCTCTGGTCCCTGCTGTGAACTGTCACAGTTTTTGGGCTGGTTTCCCAGAGAAACAAGCCTCATGTAGCCACACACTGTGTGTGAGAGCTTGGGCTCATGTACACTCAGTCTGTGCCCCCTGGAGCTGTGGCACCTGTAAGCGACCAAGGCAGAGGGTGGGAGAGAAAGCTCCCTGCTCGTGCCCTGAGCAGAGCTCAGAGGAGGAACGAGCCCCTCCATGCAGCCCCTGTGCGCTGCAGCTTCCCTCCAAGAGCTGTTCGTTCTGACAGACTGTGAGACAACGTGGGGAAGAGTGCACTGAGCTCCAGACTCCAATCCACACAAGCAAGGGGCCCTGTGAAGTGGTGCTCACTGGGTTCCTCTCCTGTCACTGGTAAGCTCCCACCGTGTCTCCCTTTGCACCTTGCAATATTCCTTCCCATGTCTAAGTGGAGCCAAAAGGCAACCAGGGAGAAAAGCGGATGTGGTTTCCCACAGCAACATGGCCAGGACAAGCTTTTCCTCCTGCTCATGGCAGCCCTGCAGCGAGAGCAGGCTGCTCCCCGACAGCCCCAACAGCAGGACAGCCCTGCCCTGTCCATGAGCAGGCAGAGCCCTCCCAGCCCCTCGCTGGGGTGTTCTGCTGATGTGCTCCTTGCCCATCGCTGCACAGGCCCCCACGTGTTACAGAGTACACCCGATAAAGAGCATTCTGGTGAGGTGCTTGATTCCCTAACGAGAGGCCTGGAAAACACCCAGGAGCTGAAGCCATCCAGAACTGATGACTCCCTTTCCCTCTATCCTAGGGACTGCTCTAAATTCAAGATTCTTCACAGCCTTGACTTTAATTGAGCTAAACCATCCTGCAGGTCTGGATTCACTTCAGTGACTGAACACTGAGGAGATCCCGTTGCACTTGCCGTGCTCTGCACCACGGACCAGCATGGAGGTGCTTCAGGGGCCCCAGAGCACTTGTACTCTTTCCCCAGCTAGAAGAGCACTCACAGATCTGGTCTGCAGAGACTCACGGAGCTCTGACACCACAGGAGACCTTAAAAAGGGACTGTCCCTTGAAGCGAGACTTAGCTCAGAAGGGTTCAGCCAAGGCCTGTCTCTGGAGATATGGAGCAAGCAACAAGTTTTAGAAGCCAAGGATAAAGAGGTTCATCAAGGGGTCAGTTAGATAAAACCACTAAAATATATTTGACCCAACAAAGTTACTCTGGTGGCTGCTCCCAGACCAGTGATGAGGAACAGAACTTCCCAACAGCAGTGTTCTGCTTTTGCTGCTCCCGCTGCAGTCACACACGATGGGGTGAGAGCCCTGTGCTCGCCTCCCACCGCAACCAACACTCCAGGCATTGCCTTGGGAGGCTCAGAAAAGGGCTCAGCAGCAGCCCATGGTTCTGGGACTGCAGGAAGGAGGAGATGAGACACGGCTCCTCCACAGAACAAGCACAGAGGAGCCTGAGATCAGCTGAAATAAACAGCTTCTTCATTCCCACTTGCCAAGTCCAAACACCCCAGTGATAAATATTAGTACCAGTCACTATTAATCCAACAACAGCAAAACTTGGATTACAATACAACTGAAAGCTGGAGCAAAATATGTGATTTGAAAAAAGCTCCTGAGCAAATAAGGAAGTTTCACTTCTTGCCTACTTGAAACACATGTGACATGATTTGTTTGAAGAATAAAATAGACTGCAGGCATGGAAAATGCCAGGCATAAAGCTTTAGAGAGTTACTAATGTAGTGGAATATAAATGGCAAGTGATCCCAGATTATTTTAGAAAAGGCTGGCTGCAATTTTCAGCCTTGATTAGACTGATTACTAAAGGGTGAACAGCAAAATAACTTCAGTAATTAAATTTCCAGAGAGGAAACCAAAGGTTCTTACTCGTAAAATGAGCTGCAAATGAATTTAAATATTCAATATGACTTTTGCCCTTCTCAGCAGAAGAGCATGCTGCCAGACATGGTCATTTTCTAGGAAAGGAGAATGAACAAGGCTTAAGAAAGAAGTGAAAAAGAGCTTTGTAGCCCTATGGGTTTTCCATGGCAAAGGTAAAGCCCATTGGAACTACAGTTCAGCTCAGAAAGCAATACAACTTAATGAAAAAGTAAATGTAGCATTAGAGTGTATTTCGAGCTGAAAAATACAGATTTTCCATCAATATCTTGTGGTCAGTTTTCCTCCGTAATGCTTTGGAGTCGAAGTTGTCCGAGCGGATGGTAACACCGATAACCGACGTGAAATCGCAGGGAGGGAGCGATCCGTGGAGCTCGTCTCTGAAAATATTCCAGGAGAGCCCCAACCAGGGCTGTTTCTGCGTTTGGGAGACATCCTGTGGCCGCGGCAGACACTGCACCGTCCCTCTGCCGCTCGCCTTGCCGTGCGGAAGGGACCGACCNGTCCATCCATCCATTCCTCCATCCATCCATCCATCCATCCATCCATCCATCCATCCATCCCTCCGTCCATCCATCCATCCATCCATCCATCCCTCCATCCATCCATCCCTCCCCACCCCGGTCCTGCCAGGCACCCCCGACATTGCAGCGGGTACCCCGCACCACCAGCCCCTGCTCCTCTGGGCCCCACAGACACAGCACCACTGTAACAACGCCTCCAAGCTCCTGTCAGTGTGTTTTTCCCATCCATGTGGAAACACGTGTGAAAACGCTTTATTTCATGCCTTCTGGCCGTGTGAGCCGGGGGAGGAAATTATTCCGTGCTTAGAAACTTTGCTGCTTGTTCCTGGTTACGGTGCTCGCGCCGAGCTGAGGTCTTGGTAAGAGGCACCTCCAAGGAAGTAGGATTTTACCTCAAGACAGGCAAATGATTGAAAACCATGTGATTGTAATGCCAGTAGAATTTTACTTTCTGATTTTGCATCCCCATATGTTTTAACAGAATTATTTTCGTGGTGAGGTATTTTGTTATCTGATTTTATTCACCTAATACATTCAATGTGATCAGCAACTACAAGGAAACACGAACTGTACAAGTATTTTGGTTTTATGCCCTGAATTTTTTAAGGATGTTAAATGATAACATAAGGGTATAAATGGAATGAGAACTGCAACATTTCTATGCCTTGAAATTCCATGCTGTGGTTCCCACAGCAACCATAACCATGGCCACTTCTCATGGATTTTACATCTGAGTCTGAACACGCTGTTCCGAGTGCTCAACACACATCAGCAAAAACCAAGCAAAAGCATTTTCTTCCCTGCAATAAACATCTTACCTGCTAAGTCACAACCACTACAAGGTGTTAATGGCACTTGTAGGTCAACTCCCAACAGCTGGCAATTAATGCCCTGAATGTGGCTTCTGTGCAGAGGTACTTGCAGGACTCAGTGTTGGTATTGACACCCTTCTGTTTTCTGTTATTGCTGGAACAAGAGCCTGCTGTTTGTACCAAAGGTTAAAGCATTCTTAGAAGACTAAAACAGAACAGTTAAGGGTCTTTCAAATTCTTTTGTTTCGAATACCAAACTGTTTCAACTTCAGAAGCACTGAGTGGTCAAGAGACTGCTCCTCCATGGTTTTGCTCATTTTACCCAGCCCCTTTGCTCGTAGCAGTACCTGGTAGTGCACTAAAAAGAGACTGGCAGAAACAGGAACACAAAAACCATCAAGTTATCCAAGTAAGTTTACTGGTTTGCCTTTTTCTGCTCTTACGTTTGCCAGAAGTAAGGAGCACGCACAGAGACAGCAATTCCTGTATCCCCCTTGTTCTTGGTTTTCTTTACTGCTGTTGCAATGCAGGACTCTGATTGGTCTTGGGTATGAAAAAGTTGAACTTCTAAAAAATTATTAATTTCTCTAGGCTGAGCTTTATCCAAAGCTCATGGCCCTTCCTGCTGGACAACAGTTTATTCTCTGAAGTGATGGAGTAATTGTCAGTGGTGAAATCAATGAAATAATTCACTGCTACTGGAGGGGAAAAACTCCAGTCAAAGGTGGAATTTTCAAAACGCCACTTCATCAGGATGTGAAATCAGGGGTTTAATTGGCAGCACCAGTGACCTGTAATAACATGAGCCTGTCTTTACCAGAGAGCTCCAGGGCTTTTCTATGAAAACTTACAGAAATGAGATTGTATGGACTGTTACAAGTCTACATGTTTAAAACTGAATGTTAATCCACAGTGGTACCAGCTTTCCAAAACTGTATTTATTCCTGAACATCTGCAATGTGAATTAGAAACCAGAATTTTACATTAGTATGACCCCCCTGCCCCAGACAGCAGAAATACCATCTACTACCGAAATTCCCTACATATTTAACACTTCAGGTTACTAAGAAAAGACGTGGTCTTGGATAGCACAGCAAGAAACACCCAAGCAGCCCCCCCTGAAATACAGAGAGTGACACTGGCTCAAGGGGCCTCTGCCCACACCCAGGGGGTGCCTGAGCCCCTTGGGGACAGTGACCACCGTGACCGAGCAGGTTCCAACCCAGGGGCCGTGCACCCGCTGCTGCTCCAGACCACGGCTGCACAGAGAGAATGGCTCTCTGGGTTGGCTGCAGGCCTAATTAAATTGCAATCCACAACATGGTCTGTGACACAGCAGCTGTGGGAAATACTGATTAAAAGCCTCTACCCATTATCCCAACGGGCCCATGTATAGCTGAGCTTTTAAATGAATTGGAGAGAGCTCTTATTTAAATTCCAGATATGCCACAGTCTTTCCATATGACTGGGAGGACTTCTGAACCCTGCACTTCGTTTCTGCAACATAAACGTGTGGATACTAATTCCATATTTTATAAATAATCTAATTTATCTTGACACAAAACTCTGTAATAAAAAAAAATTAGAATACAGTACCTTGCTATATTTGATCTCGAAGCCTCACTGTAATACAAGAGGAAAAGCTAAACCTTGCCCAAATCTGTACTATAAATCTTTAAACCCACAAAGATTGGACCAGACGCTGTAGCTTGAACAGAAGTAGTGTGCAAAACACTTAGCCCAGCAGGACTAGCTGTTCCTCCAGCCTACCTCTCTCTACTTCTTCTCAGCATGGTCAAGGATCTCAGGTCTTGAAAGAGGTCAAATAAACTGAAGTGTTTTAGAAATCCCAAGTACAGGGAAGGTTTGCGTAAGAAAAAGTGTATCTGAACTTGCTCCTGCTCAGTGTTCATTGTTTTGTTTTATGTATGTAACTTTAAATGCTTTTATTCAATGAAGTAAAACGCTACAACCCAAACTCTTAAGACATTTTTCTCTGCCAGACCCAGCAACAAAAAGACACCGTCAGTGCTGGCTGGCACAGGTTTCAGTGATGCAAACCTTCAGTCATGAGCCCATTACAATCAACCCCCAACACACCACTTAGACCACACATTCCAGGACACCAGTCACGTCATGAAATAAAAACGCTTCTCGGTTGCTGTTCACGTGTCTCAAAACACTGAGACCTGCTGCTGCCTCCTCACCACACACTGACCTCGGATTATTTTTAAAACTTGCCTCTTAAGGTGAGAAAAACCAGCTGTGGTTCTGCAGAATCCCATCAGCAGCGGTGCCTGCAAACCTACAGAGATTCCCAAGGAATACGAACAGGTAAAAGCACTGTCCCCTGTGTTGGGGAAGCAGTTCATCTTTGGTTCAGAGAGCTGAAGAAAGCATCTTCCTTCCCAGGCAGCTCCCAGAAGCTTGAACACCAAGCGTGCAGGGTGCTAAATATTCTCACAACTCGGTAATTTTACGAGGCATTTGGGAAGGAACCTGTTAAAAATCTTCTTCTGATTATAACTGATTTTTTTAATACCTCAAATAAAGATTTACTCTGAAAGAACCTTTTGAGAACACATTAAGAAAAAATACCAAAGTACAAACTTTAAATATCCAAAGTATGATACTGGTGCACTTTTTAGAAACACTTACATACTTAACAGGTGAAGTAGGAAGAGAGTATTTCAGAAAACATTTAATATGAAACCTTTTGGAACTTCCATCGAATACAGATTTACATAATTTATCAGAACACTTTTTCAGTTCAGACAACAAAGTGCACTGCCAGGTGAAAAAAATACATTTGGAGGAGTGCTTAAAACGTAGGGAGTGAAAGGATAGGTGACCGTTCACCTGAGAAAGTACAATGACTGCCCTGAAATGTCTTATTGCTATTACAAAATGGAGTTTTCATGGAAAAAACCCATACTGAGCAGCACAGGCATGGGCAGAGCACTGAAAGCCAACTGAACTCCGGTAGCACCTGGAGTTCTCAAGCCATGGCATGATACAGAATATACAGAGAATAAAATGCAAATTCAGGAATATTTACTACATTTAACAACTATGATTACCCTTTAAACTAGCATAATCAATATCAATGCTTAGGGGGAAAGAGAGGGGAAGTCTGCTGCCTTCACAGACTACAGATCACAAGAGCTAACTTGCAAAATATTAAGGACTTTGCATTTTCACCTCGGGTCAAATCTGAACTGTGTACTATGAGTAACTATTAGCTCACTGCAAATTTAAAATGCAAATTTAGGCTCCAGTTTAAAGCACATGTTAAGTACATGCGTAAGTGCTTCACTGAAATATAACCACAAAACATTAATACAAAAAGTCAAGTAGATAATGCAGGGTATCATCTACACAAGTCCTCGATG
This sequence comes from Melanocharis versteri, assembly GCA_013397845.1. Lineage (NCBI taxonomy): Eukaryota > Metazoa > Chordata > Aves > Passeriformes > Melanocharitidae > Melanocharis > Melanocharis versteri. The sequence goes on along the minus strand of VZTG01003434.1, from coordinate 97,484 downwards.
AAATAAACTGAGTATCGGTAGGAAACAACGCATGAAGAAATCTCTTCATTCTAGTTTGCAAAATCAAATCCGTTTCACCGCTGTGATGGTTAAAAAGTGGGGGCTATCCCAGAGCAGCTTCACGTCCTACCGAAAGCTAGTTGGCCGTCAGAGTTCATCAGGGGCGGGTTCCACACTGCAGGGGACAGGGGACAGTGGACTCCCTCGGCAGCACGGCCAGCCACACGCTGGCACAGAGCCATCCAAAGCAACACAGCTGGAGCCAAGGGGAAACGCGCCGGAAGAGAGCTGCAAGGAAAAGCTTCAACTGCTCCTGCCTATGGCTGTAGCTTAGCAAGCTGGACCTTTGGACAGAGGAGATCAGTAGCCAATTCGATTCCCACTTTCGGGGCTCAGTGCTGAGGGTGCCCAGAAGGCCAGGGGCAGCACTGCCCTAGGTGCAGCGAGGCCTCGGAACGGCACCGGCTCGGACGTGGCTTGCGGCAGAGCGTGGCCATGGTTTGGGAGTCCCTTTGTGCTTTGTATCAGCCTGACCTAGTCTAACGTGGCACACTCGCTCTGAAAGAAAACCACTACTCAGCAATTAGCACCTCCTTTTACACTGCCTCGTTCCCTAGAGGAACAACAGAGAAATGTTCTTAGCTGCGATCAATACTCATAAGCCAAAAGGACAAAGATACAATTTTAGTAGTTTAGCAGAAGCAGAAGAATGGAAGCGTTTATCCAAATATTAATGCACAAATTAACTACATTATTAAAATTTGATTCGGACTTAAATAATAAATAGGTGGGCAAAATATAATGCAAGACTTACTCAGTAAAAGTGAATTTTTAATCATCTCATGAGATCTACTTAGAAAACAGGACTAATAATGTTCACAACCATAAATCCAAACCCTTCACACACTTTTTTTTTCTTAACACAGCAGTGAACTGTAAACCTGCGTTTACTGGTTATCGCTTCAGTCATTTTAAATATTAACTCAAGTGTTTCCTCCTTGGCCATTTCAATTTTTAGCACCAAAATTAGCCCAAAAAGAGGTACTGGTACAGCTCGATGTTGTAAATGAATTGTTTACATATAATACTTTATATATTATACACACATACTGTACATTCACACATCCACACAAACAGGAGGCATATTTAAATGAATATATTCTGTGTTTCAATTTGTTGTCAAAGACTTAGGAGCAATGGAAATAAAGCAGAAGGGGTAATATTTTACATAGTAGGCAACTTTAATGCTGTAGTGCACTTATAAAAAAGTCCAACTCTCCCTCCCAGCTCAGCAGCTTTTTTTTTAATATCACTATTCAGAAGGATGCAGAAGTTATTGCCTAAATGTTATTCTATACATTTCCATCGGAATTCTCAAAAACACTTTAAATTGCTAACTAATTTACAACTTAACTATTTTTTCTTGTTACAGCTTTAACTCATTGGCAATTTTGGAAGCAATGTTTTTGAAAGCTATGGATGTTCCCGATATCCGCTTAAAGCGAACTCCATTCAGGGACAGTCTTGGCAGTTTACACACCTCCATCTCCCACTGTACAAGGTTTTCCGCGTGCCCATCTCCATGGACACAGAAAAGCAAGAAACGCTCTCTTTGTTCATAGTCACAATTATTGGCATCCAGGACCTTTCGTATTTCCCTCATCATGTCATTGGGATCCATGGAGCTGGTGGTTTTCATGCTCCAGGTAAAACGCAGCGACCGAGGCTTGGCTTCCTTGTTCTCGTCCTTCTGATCCACAGCTACATTGCGGCTGAAAGACAGGAATTTCGGAGTGAGCAGGGCCAGCCACCCTCCCCAGGGGCCACGTGAGTGAAGCCAACACTCAACACGCACCACCCGGATTAGAGCAGCACTGGAGGCTCCGGCTGCGGCCAAGCCCCGCTCCCCCAGCTGCTGTACACACACAGGGGAAAGCTGTAGCTGCTGGGGCTGGAACCAAGGTATGGCACGAGGTGTGACACAACTGGCACTCACTGGATTCAGGAGCATGAGGGCAATGACCTTCTGGAGGCAGAACTACATGCAGCACCTACGACTTGATTTGAAGGCAGGTTCTGCTCAAAACTGTACTCTTGGGCCACGCGGGCAGCTGAAACACCAGCTCTGTGCTAGAAGTTTCTGGAACATTGACAGAACTGCTCCCTGTGACAGGAGGGTGCTCAGCCCAGGCCATGGGAGGTGCCCACTTACAGGGAATGGGGTGAGGCCATGTACAAAGGGGCTGGGGGTTCACCTCCCCCTGGGCAGCAGCTGGGAGACCAAGCCCTGGGAGGGCCCGGGAGCCCCACGGGAGCTGGCTGCAAGCAGAAGGAAGGACAGCAGGACCAGGGTCACCCACCTGCTGCCCAGGGTCAACACGGACCCCCAGACCTGGGCTGGCCCAGTTACACCCTGTCCTTCCCGGGCTGGGGTATGTTTGAGATGATCCCTAGGGACACACCACGCTGCAGGCTCTGGGGGCTGCCTCAAAGAGGAAATGCTTCCTCCCAAGCTGGTCAGTAATTCATTAAATACCAACGACTGACAGCGGTGAAGTGATGAAACCTGCAGCTACAGGCTCTGCAGCTGAGTGCCTCTGAGGGGGATGTGCACAAGGAGAGCTAGAAGTCACTATTAGACACCTCTTCAGTGTAGTTTGGAAAGATGGTGAGTGAGAGGATTACCCTTATCGTCACAGTTTTAAGAGATGAAGCACAAAATATTGAGGGTGTTTCCCAAATCTGCAGCTTTTTTTTTTTTTTTAATTTAATAAAAAAGCTTTTCTTTTGGTATGGATAAGTAAAGTGAAACAGGGCAAAGGAAAAAAATGTTCCAGAAATTTCTAGTTTGCAATCGTTCTTCTACTTTAATTAAAATCAGTAGTCATGCAGCTAAAGAATAAGGAACTACATTTGGACCTCCAGGGACAAAATATGGATTTACTTTGTGAGTATTTGTACACTGTCAGTTGCCTCTTCAAATTCAGTTAAATATACTGACTGTCATACTTAACTATTTTCTGAAAATAGCTAACTGACCCCAAACTATGCCGTTTAGGTCTCATGTTGAGCCTCCATATTAAGCCAAGCTGCTCTTTGAAATAGATGGCAATAGTTACACCACGTTTTATTTCTACTACCATTGAGCAGGCAATTATGAAAAAGTTAAATAAAAAGTGATAGCAAAGCCACAATTAAATAAATATATTTCTCAAATATAACCTATTTCATAATTCTCCTATTAAAAGACTTCTTGTGACTATGAGAGTCATAAGACTATGCAATGTGATTTGCCAGATGTTATAAAATTCATCACACAAATTAAAGAATATTCTGTTTTTAGGTTTTAATTTATTAAGGCTGTTAAAGGGCCAGGGAAAACCCCAACTTTTATTCAATGCTCATTTTATTTTTGGAAGCTTTTTCTACTTGAAAGCAGTTGGCAAAACCAGCAGCTTGATAATTTCTAATTTTTTTTTGATATGCTGATTTTGGAAGAAGAGTATAACATGAAAAAATATTTAACTACTTGTGATTTTGGAGATGAGAAATATCTTATCACCTTTCAGTGGTTATTCCGCACATTTGCAGCCTCACTAGAGACCACTTATCTACACATCTACACGACAACAGCAAATTACAATGACTAAAATGCAAAAAAAAAGAAAAACCACACAAGGGAAAAGGCAACAGGAAAGATGAAAGTTTAGAACCAAGTCAGTCAGTGCTTTAATAGCTGTTTTGCAGACAGAAATGCTTCTTTGTTTAGTTCCAATGACTTACATGAAACAAAAGCTGCTGCCTGAAGCCACTATGCCACATAATCAAGGGGAGAAAGGTTCAAACTCACCTACGTAACATTTTAAACAAAAATTTTACCCTCACCTTGAGCCCTCAAATCTCCCGTTCCTCTCATATTCAGTCGGGAGCCTCAATGAAAAGAATGCAGAAGCAAAAGGAAGTGGGAAAGAGAAGACAAATCTTATACTACAATATATAATATCTGAGTAGCTGCTAAAAGATACTGCAATTATATCAAAGGTGTGTTAAAATACAAAACAACAAAGATGTAAAGAACTTGGTAGGTTAGGCCAAACTCAGAATGTAACATATTGTCAAACCAAATGAAGTCTGTAAACTACAGTTTTTAAACTGACCATAACTAATTTTAACAGTGTATGTTTCTATATTAAATCTGGAGAACTCACTGAATAAATCTGAAGTTCTAAAAGCAGAAAATGTGAAACTAAGGTTACAAAGCATATTGAAGTGACTGTATTATTTAGTATGTACCTCCTAAAAGAGAAATAACTCCCAAATAATTTTAGGCTAACGTTATTTAAAAGTTTTATCTGGAATAACGTATATATCTGAAAAAAATCCCCTTAACTATTTACAGACAAGTCTGATCACCTTCTGTATTTGCATGCTCATCAGACCTGAGGTGTTCAAACAATACCAAAATACCTTAATGCAAAAGAAGAAGATACATATACATTTTAGCAGAACTTTAAGAGGCAAATACAAGATTTCTCAAGTTGTGGTAACTCCATCCTATCAATTCTCACACTGATGCATCTTCCTCACCCAAGAGCAAGCTTAAGCTTTCTGTCTTCTTGCAGCGCTGAAAGCTACATTGCTGGTCACTACCATGTATTGAAAGCCCAGGGTCAAGCAGAATTAAGGGGAAAATTATCTTTCTCTACCTTCTCATTGTTGCAGGAGGATGGTTCAACCTATCAGCATTAATTCTGCTCAGAGGGATGCTGCCTGTACACTGCTTTTATCCAGACTAAGGCAGTACATGGCTTCCCTGAGTAACACAAACAGCAGTTTGGGTGGCAGGTGTCTAGGGACAGGAATGTAAGACAGTAACCTTATTTTCTGATGCCCAGTGATATTTATATCAGGGTGTGGGGGGTGTTACAAGGCGTGATTTCCTCCTTTCCTTCCTTTTGAGGGCTGTGGTGAGGGATCAGCCTTGCAAGGTGACTCTGGCAGTCCCTGTCACAGGGGACCAGGAGCTGTGCTGGCACTGTGAGGGGCAGGGTGGCAGCACTGGCTGCATGGGCCACAGAGCCAGCCCAAATTCAACTCAGGTGCTGCTGCAAAGCAACTGCACTTAACACAATGCAAAGTTGCTCAGCTGAGAGCTGCTGGTCACAGCAGCATCCGATCAGAACTCTGCTCTCTGAGGTACCACACAGCTCATGGTACAACGGGGACAATGCCACTGACAAATGAACAGCTGCCACAAGCAAAAAAGGTACAGAAAGAATGAGAAGAAAACAGTTGGTAAGTCCCAGTGCAAAGTGGGTAGTTATTGTAGTTATTGTCCTGAGATCTTGTGCTACTTGTCTATGGCGGATATAGGAGAAGGTGAAAAAAGATTTTTCATGTCTGTATTTATGGAGTCCACGAAGTCATGCTTTATGACAGCCCTACAGGACCAAAAAAGGGGTAGGTAGGAACCACCACATGTACCAACTGAACAGATCCTCCCCCTCCAGATGATTGTTTCACTGGGCAAAGCAACCAACAAGTCAGAAAACACTCCTCAACTGAAAATTAAGAGTACTTGAACTTCAAAGAGCCTTCTGTGTTCCTACGAAGTGGAAGATGGCAGCTTTGTTACGAGCTGCAAACATTTATGGATTTTTGTGGGTTTTTTTGTGTTTTGTTCTGAAACTTGCCAAAGGTTGTAGAAAATGGGAGCACAACCAGTTTCCCCAACAATGAATAGCCTTACTGTTGCTGGAATCTGTCCAGAAAAGTCTGTAAGGAAAAATCCCTAATGATGTTCTGACACACTTTTCAGTTTGAAATCAAGCCAGAGTGTTCGGTTTGTAAACCACTGTACCCTAAATCTAAGAAAGGTCATTATTTATATAATATACCTGCCACTTTGAAATAATAAACATTCTCATGGAAGCCTTTCAGAACATCCTCACTTTGCTCAGCTTTTCCATGCATCAACGTTCCATTCGTTGAGCAGGAGGAACTGCATAAAGTGACATGCCACCTCAAATATGAGCCATCATGCCAAGCTCAGGAGAGCTGTGCCAGCCTCTCAAGGAGCTCCTTCCTTCATGACAGACACGGTTATGGTCCAGCTCTCCAGCCCAGCACTGCTGCTCAGGAACAGTCACTTACTGTACTGCCAGGATTGTTTTGGTTGGGGTTTGTGAGTCAGATGCAGCCCTGAGGCCTCCTCACTCGCTAATACAATCTTCACTTCTGTGCTAGTTTATGCTCTAAATTTTCTGCTTTTGCTTGTGTTTTACATAAACTGATTTTATGGACCAAGACGCTCCTTGGTCTTGAGAATGGAATAAATACATAGACAAGTTCTGTTCTCATTTGTCATGCCATGCCTACACATTATCTACCTTATGGTTTGTGAAGGGCTTTCACAAATCTGATTGTTTCCACACATCTGTCCCAAATTATGCCGTGTTTCCTGTTCTTTACATCTTTGTATGCTCTTTTAAATATCCAAGTAAACACAAAGAAAACTGCCTAAAAAGATACTGAAAACCAACAAAAAGTGCAAGATGATAAAATAAGATCAATTCATGGAAATGGAGAAATGATGCTGCAATAAAATCCAGAACATTGAGTCATTTTTGCTGTCAGAAAAAAAAAGTTAAGACTTCCACAATATGCAGATTGGCAAAGACAGTGCATAGTACAAGAGATATATATATATACACTCACACACATATATATATATATTTGATACCTCTGTGTACTGAGTACAATATTAAAACTCAGCAGTTTAACAAGGAATGACTGATTATCTACCTTCATTCAGCTCCCTAGAACTGATGTATACGTGCTACTAGGTTACTGTAGTTCTTTTAGAACTACAAAGACAGTGAGCTCAGGTAGGATTCATAGCAAATATAGCCAGGAGAAACTGCCAAAAGCCCCAGCATTTTCAATTTTTGTACCTACACACGGATCAGGTATGGAGAGACATCACGCACACTTGAAACAGAATTTAAAAAGCACAGTCTGGTCCTGTGCAGGTCGTGTAAGACTTTACAAATTTCTTATTCAAAAAGACATATTCGTGGAAGCTGTGGCAGATATTTCCACAGTGGTCTAAGACTCCTGGCCTGAAGTCAAAGGTAATTGTTTAAAAATTACCTAAAAATTACCTAAGTCTCAAATTTAAACAGTAGCTTTCTAGTTTAAAACTGTACTCTTATTAGCATTTCCCATCTTTCTTCAGAACAAACTTAGATGCATCCAGCTGTGGAGAGCTGCACAGATCACAATCCTGTTTTACAAGTGGTCTGCACCCCACGGCTCATGATGCACGATGGGTTAAAGCCACTGCTGCTGCTCAGCTCCAGCTGTATGCTGAGTTGGATGGTTTCTTTCCTTCACTCAGTCGTTGCATCTTCTCAAGTCAGCTGTGACAATGCCAGCCAAGCCAACCAACCCCAGTTCCAAACACGGACATGTTCGGAAGAGCACTGATTATTCTCACCATGGCATGGAATTTGCTCAGTTAATCAGGTAGGGTACCTTTAGCCTCGCACTGTACATAATAAATCTGCATTTAGGCAGCAATTTACATATCTCAGGACTCCCTAACCTAAGCATTTCCTTGAAATAGTCTGATTAACTCCAAATTACAGTCATAAGCATAGCCTTGTAACTGCATAACTCTGCAGGTTAAAACAGATGCCTGGTTTTTGGCCCCATCTCCCTGGTTCTGATCAGTAGTAGGAAATTGGAAGTACCACCCTTTAAGAAGTTCCAAGATACAGTCCAACTAAACAGGCCATTACCAAACTCTACTGGAAAATTTACCTGCACATCAAAATTGTGTAAGTGATTTTCATGAATCATAGTGGATTAATGAGATATATAGCAGCTTGATTCATTCCCAAATTGCAAAACTAAATTCACTCCTTTGGCTTGAAATGTGAATATGACTTCTGAGCTTTTCCCTTTTGATTATAAATTTGCATAAATGTTGTACTTTTTGTTTATAACTAAAGTGTTCTATTTGCACTTCAGCTGCAATTCACTTCAACAAATGCACCCCATTTTAAAATAAATACACAGCTATTGAACCTTCATTCAATCTTCCACACCAAACTGTTCAACTCACAACTGTGCTCAGCTGCAGGCAATACTTCAAACCCTTTTTTCTCTTCAATATCATAAAACAGAGAGATAATATAAATTTAACATCACTTACCTTTATTTGCTTGTAACCTTATGTTTTGTTTATACTTTCATCATTGTTATGAAACACCTCATTCTTCAAACATAAGCATGCTAAGTGTATTAGTACAGAGAACAGAATTACTTTGGCACTACCAACTCTATCAAAGAAAGAAGAATTCACAAGGCATGCTTAGCATCTTGTTATACAACACAGATGGTGCCACAGATTCTTAGGTATCATCATGAGTTAATGGATTTATTCTATGCTTTCCTCTGAAGAAAGAAAGTATTTAGTTCTCAGCAGAAAGTTTAGTTTTCAGAAAACCAAGGCTAGAAAAGCCAAATCTTTTGTTAATTGCAGGAGCCACTTTTTTTTAAATATAAATAAATCCTACCTTTTGATAAACCTGAATGACATGTTTCTAAAAGAAATTAAGCCAAAATAATAATTAACAAAAATTTTTGTACAAAATAAATTGAAAAAGGCATTTAGAGCGAAACATGCAAAAAGATCTCATTTTAAATGCACAATTAAATTACACTTCAATACATTCTCAGATTAGGCAGATGATTTAGGGGCTGGAAAGTCAAACTCTTGGCACTGCTACTTCCAATTTTTTCTGGGAAATATGTCACCAGTATTTATTATGAATGAAAATATGTACTGGTGTCAAAACACTTTAAAACTCAAAATCTGCAAGGTCAGGTAAAAATATGTTTGGATTTTCTTCATATATTTACCATAGAAAGCAAAAATTAGTAACTCTACTATAATTATATCTTGAGTATCTTCGGAGTTAGATTTCTTCCTCTCTTCATAACATTAGGTCAGCCATGTTGTGCCAAAAACTGCCTTAAATATTTAGCTATTTTAGTGGCAGAAGCTGTAACAATTGCCTACACCAGAACATAAGTAGTTCATAACTTTAAGTATTCTGATTCCCCATAGAGAATGCTACAATAAATTACCAAGTTTTAAGGTTTAAAAAATTTATTTAACAGGAAGAAACATAACCATGTCCTTCAGTGGCACTATCCACCTCCTCAGTAGTTTGTACAGCAATGAATATAATAGAGCCCCAACTGCAAGAGATCCTCCAAGAGCAAAATAATCAGCTGTAACTGTGCTATCGTGTTACAACTGCATGTTTAATCAAGTCCAGATGGAATTTCAACTACTGTCAAAAGTCGTGGGGAAAGACTTCTTCAAGAAAACCACACTGCACTGTAAAAGTTGAAACTCTGAGGTAATGATAGAATTTTGAATGCTGACTAAACAACTGAGTGAAAAGTTTGCATGTTCACAGTTTGAGTGTCCACATTTGGAACGTCAAATGGAAAATTAAGTAAGGATATTACAAACAAAAGTGCAGAAAGAAAGAAGTGCCAAAAGGATGTGGCTGATTAAGACTTCACTTGACATAAAGCAGAAGGCTTAACACTTAAAAAATATTCAAATTAAACTTCTCTCTCTCTCAACATAAAAAAGAAGGGGAAAAAACCCAAACCCAATTTCCTCCAGCACAGTGTTTTCCAGGGAAGTGTTACCTAGCAGAGATCTGAGCAAATTAAAACATTTATCAAAGGCTAGACTGTCATGTTTTTGTTTTGCACAGAAGCAACTTCTACATTTTTAAAGAAATTCACTCTCTAAACTGAAATCAGCCATTTGTGAAAAACTGGAGTCTGGCTTCGCATTATTTTGTAGGAATTGGAGACTGCAAAGGGCATACTGAGAGGGAGGCATCTACAGTCATAAAATAGACAGGAAGGAAATGGCTTGCTGCTGACGTGGTATAAGCTTAAAACAAAAGCTAGCAGGCCAAGATCAGAATGATCTTGTCCAAAAAAATTCACCTGATAAGGAGTGTACAAAAGCTTGATGATTATCTTAAAGCAAAGCCAAACAAGCCCTCAATTCTGCAAATGCAAGTTGTGGAGATCAGTGGTCTGAAGTATGTGGTATGGGAACTGACAGGTTTTAAACACAGAAGGAAAAACCACAATTCAATTTTAGGGTTTGTAGTAACTAATCTAAATCATATATGGATTTGAAACTAGAAGTTCAGTTATAATAAAAATTGTTAGTGCAGGAGCAACACCTGCTGAAGCTAGGCTTTGTCTAGACCATACGGCTTTATACCAAACACAGAATGTGAACATGAACTAAAGGCCAAAATAGGAATACATTTTTCAAGGTTTGACCAGACTCCTGCCTAGACTGAAACCCCAATACTGCCATTATTTTAAGATGGCCTGTGACAGCCCTACTGCCAACAGAAGCTTTTGTCTCCTGCCCCTACTCTTCCACCTGTGGTATTTCCAAGGTTATGCTGCAAACACTGATGGACTAAGTGACTGGGAAACACAACCTGAGCTTCTAATGCTACATCAAATATCTAGACTGGGATCCTAGTTTATGCCACCTACCGATGGACTATGCAGCCACTGAACAGCTTTTCAACTGAGCTGAAATGTTTCATCTCTGCAGCATTCATACCTCAGACATGAGGCTGAAGAGCACAGAAGAAACAGCACAGACCAAACTGTCTCACATTTAATCCCATTTGATTCAACTCCTAAAAACAAATGGCTTCTGTAACCAAAATAGAACTATGAAAAAATCATAAGCAACTGCGTTTTAAGTTGCAGAACTTAAGCCATTAATCAGTGAACGTGGACAAAACCATGAAGGCAATGAGGTATTTCTACTATAAAAAGGAAAAAAAAAGACAGAACCATTGCGGTAGCATTCCCAGAGGCTTACCTTCTCGTTAGTTTTGACGTTAGCTTGCTGAAGAGGTTGGTGGAGCCGCGGGCGCGGGTCTGCGAGAGCGGCGTGGCCTCGTGGGACAGGCTGGGCGAGGCGGGCGGGCCGTTGTAGGTGGCGGTGCGGCGCTCGCGCAGCTGCCCGTGGAACGTGCTCCGGCTGGCCGTTCCTCTGGGGAAACGAATACGGTCAGGGGTGGTCGCACTGCTAATGCTGTGGGTTGAAGCAACGGGAGTTCTCTGATCGGGAATAGTGCTAGGGCAGAAAACAAACAAACAAAAAAAACAACGCTAGAACGCCTTCGCACAGGCACTGTGGCTCAGCAGGAAACACAAAACACTACGTTCTACAGTAATGCGTAAGCAGACACTTTTATATAGGCCAGGGTTGGAAATACCAACATTATTACAGCACTGTATGGAATCAAAACTTGTAAGAAGTTAGGTTTAAGAGGCTGCCGAAACAGAAACCTACATAGGCAGGAAAGTGCAACAAGAGTATCCTGGAAAAGACCAGATAAACCAGGCCTACAATGTTTCACTGAGAAGACTGATAAAAGAATAGACCAGTAAAGTTTCCTCCCAGGAAAGAGAATAGGTAACTTTAATGTCTCTCCCTCCACATACATCTTTGAAAGTCTTGCTAATTTGAAAGTATCCTACACAAAATTCTCTACAAGCGAACCGTTCCAAGTAGTGAAGTCCTTCAGGATACACAGTTAAAATCTCCCACAAACTTTGACAATAGGGAATGTCCAATACTCCTAACAATAGGAAAAAATTAAGGTTCACTATTGCAGGATTATGTCACAGACAGCCTGACACACCACAAGACAAATGTAAACAAGACTAAAAAAAATGAGGAAACACACATCTTGTGGGCAAAATATACTAGAACAATCTAGGACTAAAATTCCACAGCACAAAGTTAAGAAGCAGTGGGTATAAGTTAGTGTCACAACGATTTCTGGTTCTTACATAGGCCTGAAGTTATCTGCGCCATTGTCTATTGGAGGCAACATCATCTTCGTGTGCACAGAGGCTGACATGGACATCGACTTCTGATGTCGCAGCCGAACACTGGAGAAGGATGTGGTACAAACTGAAGCAGGGCTAGCTGCGTAAGCGAACATTTCTGTCAGGCTGCGAGGGGGTTTGGGTTCAGGCAGAGGCAGAAAGAAGAGCATGATGGACCAACAACAAACTACTGCATAGGAAAAAAAAAGCAGACTTTTCCTTCTATTAACTGGTTTATCAAAGAACACGAACTCTAACAGCCCTCCTCTTCTAGGTAAACAGCAGTAACTACCCTACGCTCCCCCTAAAAAGCATCCTTACTTACATGGCACTGGACATCTATAAGTAACCATGCTCTCACCATTAGCATTAGTTTGCAGTGATACCCTCCTTGACGTACAGAACCTAAATAACTCAGAATTCTATGCCAAAGCTCCAGGATAAAGCACTGATGTAACTTGTATTGCTCTTAACAGTAAACAATGCATTAAAACCCCACCAAATGCACTTTCCAAAAGACTCATGATAGCTCCATTACTACAGCGAAATCCTTTGTTTTCAGAATGTATCCATGTTAAAAGAAATTAGCAAAAGTTGGGGAAGCTGTCAAATCTACATCAGATAACCGACGGACTTCACAGGTACAATCGAAACCAAAAATTTCATCATCTTTAACAGCTCCAGAGAGGCTAAAAGAAAAAGGCTGCTAATAATGAACCTGTATGTGTAGTAGGCACTGAACATGCTTGCTGTTCTCGAAGAAAGACGAATGACTGTTGAAGAGCATCTTGCATTGCTTGACCATGAACATTAAATTCTCCAAATTACCATTCAGGCTTTGAAGGAGAATTCTGTCTTAGCAGAATGGCCAGTAAGCTGCCAGCTGTACAATATGTTTAAATAGGAATATTAAATTATTTCTTCTTTAGGCCAAAATATTTTTTGCAGCCTTCACATTATCTAGTAATGATAAGGATAGGACAAAAGTGAGAAGCCACAAGATGTTTTGGGCCTTTCAGACTACACCACCATGTCATTCATCTGAAGTTTGCTTTAAAAGTAAGACAACTGTAATTCAGAAATTTTGCTCGAGGTTAAGGTATCAGTAATTCTCAGTGACAGTTTTATGACACTGCATGTTCACTTCCAAGTTAGTTCGTGGTTACACACACAAACTCAAGTCCTGTTACCGAATTCTGGTACATCAGACTTTGGAGAGGAGAATGCTAGTGCAGCTACAAGTGTCAGCTCACCCACTTCTCAGGCTTGGCTCCCAAAGCACCAGTACAGAACACCACACAGCTCAGACATCTGAACTGCCGGCTAAAATGGTTAGCGAAACAGACTTGGTTTTGGTTTGTTTTTAACTTTTTGGGATCTGAAAAACTTCATCTGAGTCATGCATGCATCTCAACAATGCTGAATCCATCAGGATGACAACTACAAGCACTGTTTACAATGAAGCCTTCAACATAGGCCCAGCATTCACATTACCCCAGGGTTTTAAGAAATTGTAAGAAAATGAACATTCATCTCAAAACTAAGACCCAGAAGTCACTAGCCTCTCAAGCTCTTCCAGCTCCTTTCCTCTATATTTACTGCAAAAGATAAAGAATCTAGTTTTACCACATGAGACCCAAGTTTTTAGACACCTGCCTCCAAAGATGTGACATCTAAAGGTATCAACAAGGGACCTTCTATTCCTCTGATGCTTTGCTAGAAATCAGCTTCCTTGGATTACTAGCCTGGGAGCACAGGAACAGCGAACTAACAATCACCAATTAGTGCCAAGGCTTATTAAAAATCTGAAGCTGTTGTAAATCATTTGTGTTACAAATGATTTCAAGCAATTGCCTATCATTATGAAGAGTGTTTCGTGAGTCCCCAAGTGCGTTAATTAATGCTCAGGCTTTGGAGGAAAGCCAACAGAGTCGTCTCCAGCAGAATGCCTGTGTCAGCCACGCAATGTGTTAAAGCAGAGATGGGAGACTTACAACTCTTTGCTTCTACAGTCTGGCATGGGTCTTCAACACTACTTTCTCCAACATCAGATCTACTGACTATTGATTCTTTTAAGTTTTCATGCTTTCAGAAATAGTGCCTTCTCAGAATTCAATGTGCAAGATAAAAACAGAGTAAGCAATGTTTTAACACTTTCTCTACAGAAAAAATACAGATTTTAAATGTGTGCATCTTGCCTTTTACACTAAGTCTCCCAAGTTTTCACTGGGTCACAGTCAGTATCTGACTAGCTATGGAAAATCTAAAATCCAATCTGTAACAAATCATTTACAGCTATTACTCCTGCCGGTAACATTTGCCACCAATAGACATTTCAAAAGCACAGAAGTAATTTTTAACTAAACCTTGGATATGTACAAAGCCCAGGTTCAACTTCAGATCTTGCTTCACAGAAGAAAAAAAGAACAAGTTTCTAGAGTTACTTTCTGCCAAGATGAGAGTACAATAACATAAAAGATTAGTTCTGAAGAGCCAGTCCCATCACTAGCCATGTTGATTTTTCCTGCATTAAAGGTCCCTGCATTTCGTGTGACCAATCAATGCTTTACCCAGTTACAGCAACAAAATACATTCAGATGTAAATTCTGAATTCTGTGCCAAATCACAGTAATTCTGAAACTGTGCCAAAATGAACATGCAGTTTAGTATTGAAGCGTTTCAGACAATGACAAGTCTCCAACTGTAATACAATTAGCAATGCATTCTCATTACCTTTTCTCTTTTTAACCCTTTATAAAGAGTAATGAATGTAGTAATCAAAAAATGCATTATAAAAGCCATAAAGACATTTTTTTATCTGTGCAAATATAAATTTTCAGACATTTCAAATGACCCAAATATGACTAGTTTGTAGAAAAAGCAAATGATATTTAAATATCATATTGACAATAAAAGGTAAGTGACACAAGGATAACCAATTATGAATGTAAAACACAATTAATATAGTTGTCAAATGCTACTCAACCTTAGCTTTGAGTTTAAGGTCTATATGTGACAAACCAGAAAAACATCAGTTTCCTGAGAAACTCAAAGCTGGGAAAATAAAATTACTTCAGAAGATAACTCTTTATGAGTATGAACTTACTCCCAGATTAAGGGAACATCTAAATCTTGAGCATTCCTAGTAAACAGTACCTAATAACTTTTAAAAATGTAATAAAGAAATTGTAGACAAGATATTGCAAAGATATTCGTTTAAGGATGAACAAAAGTTGTATTAAACCAAGTAATCAAGTAATAAAAAATTATCAAAACTATTATGTCAGGAAGATTAATTTTTTCATAGAGCATTTGGAAAGAAAAAAGCTATTAACGTATCAAATCAGAGAAAGGATGGTGAGCTTTAACCTAAACAACTTGGTAACATTAACAAGGAGTAACCAGTGAAGGCTGAGACAGACACACTAAGAGACAGTGCCAAAAAGCTGTGCTGTACTTCACAAGACAGGTGACTGCAAGCCCAGCTGGCCAACTACACTTTTGGCCGTCTTCAAACTTACACTTGACTCTTTCCTTAATCACTTTCCATTTGCAGAAAGCTAAGAGGAAGCGACAGGGTCAAAATCATGTTCGTTATCCCTAGGCTCCAGGAATCAAACAGGGAACAGACAGGCTTTCCATTCAACATCACAATTTCGCCCCTCTTCCTCATCAACTGCCAAAAGGAGGGGGAAAAATTTTGTGCAAAAAATGGCAGATCTTCTGCCAACTTCAACACAAGTTAGAAAATAGGTATTTTCTTCCCAAATTATTAATATACAAAATATCATAACAAAATTATGTTACAAAATATCATAAAATTAGGATAGGGTGGAAAAAATTGGGAAGAGTAGGAGAGGGGTACACATTCCTTTAAGTACCAGCTATCTGGGTGCTCTCCTGGCAAGGGTTAACTACTTAATTGTTACCAGCTTTTGACAGCAGTAAAATTCTGAGAAGAAGGGCTGGAAATTAAAATATCTCAGCCAGCCAGGAAATTTGGTGCTCTTCCTCACAACTGCTACTCTATACCTGATAACTATGTTCACTTTAATATTATTTCTGACAGCTCTTCTCAGTCTTCACAGGATGGCAGTAGATGTGACCACAGTGCCAACACATACAGTGGTTAGCTCCAGTTCCATTGCATGCTCTACTCAGGCTTTCATTTAGTAAATTAAAAAGAAATTTTGTTATTTCTCTGACTGTTTTCACTCAGAATATGGAGACACCCTGAGGAGGGAAGCAGCTGAATTCTGTAAATCCTGGGAAACAATTAGACTGCCACAGTATCAGTAAGGAACACTATTAGTCCAAGACAACGGCCAATTACTATTTCATCTTTGCTCAGAAAAAATTACCTTCTCCCTTAGACTTTGCAGCAAAAATGGTATTCGAAATAATCCCAGTGAAGCAGAGCTTAGAGTGAAATGTAAAAAGAGAATGGCTCAAGAGAGATGGACTTTGTAGTCTGACACTAAACAAGGCTCTTCTGCCAGCATGTGCTGTTTGGCCGCAGGAGCCCACAACATACTTAAGATGAAGGCTTCTTCAAATATTTCATGTATTTAACCAGAAATTAGAAACTTTTACATCCTAAGTATGAAGACTATAAAATTAAATCTAGGAAAAAAACCCAAGCCCCAACATACTTACAGGTGCTCCACAACCAAAGATCTGTACTCACCTTTCATTAAGAATTACATTAGAATATAACTTATTTTTAAATTAGGCATTACAATTTTTTTGGAAAGGTGAAGACAAGGGACATACACCATAGGAAGACATTTCATATACCTGTTCTCCTTGCCATTTTGTATCACTGAATGCCTATCAGCAGTGGTTCTTTCACTACAAACATATGTGTTGCGCCGTGTCATTGCTCCAGGGGTAGTATTATTCTACAATTAAAAAACATAGGTTTGTTATTCCCCACAGAAGGCTCTTCTGAGGTTAGTCTGCATATAATTGAAGGCTTTTTTACTTAATGCTAGTTCTACACAGTTCTAAAACTTACAATAACTAAATAACTTAATATACAAACTCCATCTAGTACTTTTAAGGAATAATGCAATCAGAAAAAAAAAAATTAACAAGTTGTTCTTGTATTTCATACTGATGGCTCAAAATTAATATTCCTTAAAGTTTTTAATTACAAATGTTCTGAATTACAAATTCTCAGTATATACAGCATTCTTCTACATCTGGACAGCCTCTGTCTTTATAGCCTATTTTTGAAATACTTTACCACTTGTAGCTTGAAGAATTTTCCTTTAAGTTAATATCATACCCTTGAACAAGACAGGAAAAGCAAAGACTTAACAAACAAAAGTGGTAAAATTCAGTGGGAAGGTAAACATGGACTTTTAAATATTAAGATACTATGAAACACTAGACAAGTTTTAAAAACAGGGAAGAATAAGAGACAAATTGCAGAGAATTTTAGTAAGACATTTTTTAAAATACACATTTAAATACAAGCATAATACACTGAGGACAAGAGAACCAGGGGAACTTAAACTACAGACCTTACTTTAGAGGGGAGAAAAGAAATAGAATTACTTTGCCTCTGTCTTTACAGAGAAAGAGGGTGGAGATATGCCCAAGTTGGCGGTCAATTTTCCAGGAACGACTGAGAAGCTATAGGTAATTCACAGATAACAGAATTATAAAAAGTTAGATGCAATTACTGTAGGAAAAGCATGGTGGTCCAGACAAACATGCACCCCCAGGTCGTAGAGGAAGTAAAAGCTGGCAAGCCTTTGTATTTTTTCTCCCCACCCCAAGAACAAAACACAGGAAACTGCAAATGGTTGGAAAAGTGGAAAAAAAAACCTTTAAAAGTTTTCTTTAAAGAAAAGGATCACGGGGCAAAGCAGGAAGCAAAAAAGGCTATAAACTTCAAACATCACTGCTGGGGAAAGTCTTGGAGGAGGCCAGCTTAAGGGAATGACTGGTCAGCACCTGGATAAGCACATGTTGAGTAAGGAGGGCCACTAAGAATCAGGCAGGGGACTTCATGCTCAACTAACCTTTCGGAGCTCTTTGAAGAATTATGCTATGACGGGCAAGGGAAACTCAGCGGATTTTAAAAATAGCATTAAGAAAAGGTTTCGCATAAACGGTCACAGGAGAGAGTCATGGCAAGGAGGATTAAAAAAAAAGAAAGGAAAAACTAGTTCAAGCACAAAAGCAGAGTAGCCAAACCTTTTTTGTTTCCGAACCTGAAATAAAACTGTTAAAGTGGAGTATTCTTAATAACTAGCAAAAGCTCCTCCAGTGCCTTAAGGCAAAATATCTGCTATCTAGGGAGTCTCAAGCAACACATTGCTTGAGCTGCATATTTAACCATGAAGTCATCTTAACTAAGAGACTGCTGACCTGATTGTTACACATCTTTTTAAGCAAATGTACAAATTAAGATGCAACAGTGAAGTGCACAACCTCCTGGCGTTAAAAAGTACAAAGACAAAGAGTATTTTAGATCAGCAGAACAATTAATTAAATTGTAAGGTGCACGCAGCTGTCTGAAGGGCTCTCAAGTATTCTTCAGTGGATATTCCTTAGGGATAGGCATGTGCCAAGCATCAGCAGAAGTCTTCCTGGCCCTTTCCTTGTACTATATTCCTTACACATCTTCATATATATTTATTTAAAAAAAACCCACCACTGATTCTTCTGCTTTCCTCTGACATTTTTCACTGTACAAACTCCCCTCTTTTCACTAAGCTTGCCAGCAGTGAAAGCTGTGCACCTTAGGTGAGGTTTTGTTTATCTGTTATTGGGAGGTCACACTGTGCAGGACACCTCATGGAGGCCTCACAAACCAATGGTACAGTGAAATATTGCTTATTAGTATTTGCAGATCATTTTGTTCTGTGTTCTGGACATACTAGAGGATGAAGCACCTAAAATACCCAACACTGGTCTTCTGGTGGAAAATAAGCACAATAATCAGTGGCTTCCTTCTTTTCACCTGCTCCCTTTGAACTTGAAATGTTGGTTTCCCTTGAGAAGACACCTCATAACATTACAATGTATTGTCATGTTGCACATCTGGAAAGACAAGACTGCAATCTCTGTGCTGGACCAGACTTTTAAGACTATACATTTTCGGGTTTGAGAGCACACAAGCTTTGGTATTCATATCTGAAATTAGAGGACTGCAAGGACACACTTCCCCAGCTCATTCTGAAATGCAAAGATGGAAGCATCAGTATACATTTTTTCCTGTTTGACTCAGATTTCAGAGGTCAGGGAAGAGATTTAAGAATTTTAAGGTTTCAAATTTCAGTTTTGGCAAGAACAGTCTTGGTATTGGGGCCTTTACACTTTCTAGTGTATGACCTTTCACGATTCATCAAGGAAGCTCTTCAGCTGTGACGTTTTTGTTCAGCCAATCTACAGACTGTTAATCTCTGGACATGACTAAATAGCACAGGTGCACAGCACTGGAAACTGGTGTGAGCAGCACCCCGCTCCTTGATGGAATGACAACCCCTAGGGTCAGGGTTAGCTGCTTAAGTTCATCCTCATGGCATTGTCTGCCTTCTTTGCAGGAGGAGCTGACACAGCAAAAGCACATGTTGAGACTTGTGAGCATATGCACAAGGTCCAATCACAGCACAAAGGATGAATTTGTGGTACAGAGTCCTCCTCTTTTCCTAGAGAAAGTCTTGCGTGCACTGCTCAGGCAGGCTATTTTCCCATTAGGAGACACCAAGGCAAGGACCGATGAAAAACTTTCAAAGAAAGCTTCTGACTTACAACAGTGAACCAAGCTATTTAGTTAAGAGCCCTAGTATGGTATTTGGTCCTGGATGATTTTCCAAATCTGCCACCTATTCTCCTCTTCTAGCTTTCTTAAAGCTATTCTAAGGGTTCTGGGGCAGCTTTATTACAACATTGAGGAAAAATCCAAAGCTCTAAGAAACAAACACAGAATTATTAAAACACAGATATACAGGTTCCTGCTAACTATCCAATGTCTGTAGCAGGTTTTCATTATTAATTTGGTATTTGCCCAAATAGCTTGAAGATTTTTGATGTGTACTTGTTCAGCTTGCAGAACTATTTGGTTTACAAGAGTTTAAACACTCTGTCAACCTTAGAAGTACAGCTTGGAGCCCCTCACTCCAGTCCCAGACTTAGCTATCTGCTCTACAAGCACAACTCTTATCCTTAAGTGCAGGCTTTTAAGCTTTGTTATTTAATAAGAGTAGCACACAACTGACTAAGGGTCTCCAGCAAGGACTGGTTCTACTGCTTTTGCTGTTCCGTCAAAATAACAATTGTTTTTATAGAGTATTTTTCCATCTCTTCAGTGTTTTTTCATCATATTACAGATTTCAGGACTTCAGTGCTCAGTAAAACAGAAACTCTCTTCACCTGAAACTTTTTTCAACCTCAGGACAATATGGTAACTCCAATAATTTTTTTCCTTCTAGATGCATGCCAACACTGTAAGAAACAGAATTCCCTACTCAGTTGCAGGAAATGAGTAAAAAGTCAGTGCTTCCCTTCATCCCCAACATCCAGAAAGCCAAAGACTCATCTTCAGCAGGGGGGAAAAAAAAGGAAAAAAAAAAGATTTTGCACTGTCTGGTGTGAAGAGCTATAAACAGAGGCAATTTTAAACACTAATTACTGAATGACAACATAAGTCTGATTTCCTGTTCACCACCTGGTATCACTGTTTGTAAAAGATCAGCTGGATCAGTTGCACACTGAGGCAGGGAAGCATCATATGGTTATGAGCTGAAATTTTATTTCAGGTACAGTAGGAAGAAATTTGGAATAAGCCTATATAAACTTACTGGGAATAAATCCCCAGTATTTGGGAGTGGCACAGAATAGCAGATGAAAAGATACTGAATGTAAAGTACGTTGTAACTGTGACACAAATCTTTTGAATGAGGCACCATAAAATACCAAGTGAAGTCCAATGTAGGACAAAACTGATTTGATTATCCTATCATTTTGAGATTTCAATAGCTAAGAACTGTCATATAAGAAAAAAACAAATCTCAATGGTTTCTGGACTGATCAAGAACAAAGGGAAAGTGTGGGGGACCACAAAAATCAAGAGAGTCCCCCAGAATCCTGAGTTCTTGTTCCCATTTATGAATAACAGCTGCTACAGTAGAAGATATGTTTTTCCAAGGAAACTCTCGGGCTGATATCCTTGAGCCAAGTCATTACTAGCCACTGAGCCAACTGACAATACAGGGCCAATGAAGTAAAACAAGTTTCATTTAACTTCTTTTGCTTCAGACTGTCAAAAAGCTGCAGCTCAGGAAGTTCTGTTCTCATTTGTTGTAAGTAATGGTGCTGAGCATTATGACCAAATAAATATGACAGCTTTGTGGGCTAAGTTAAAAAAAAAATCACTCTGTTGCAAGTCGAACAAGTTGAATAAAGGACTGAGAATTTTTTTCTTCTGAAAAGAAGGAAGTTTTTCAATACAAAATCCAAAAGTTTTAGAAATTTAATGTTACAACACTGAAGCATTATTGTATGAAAACAGATTTCTAACTTCGCCTTTGAGGGAGGAACCACAGAGAATACAAGTTAAAGCCAAACTGAACAAAGGATTTTCTTTCTTTTGGCACACTGCCTATTGCTAAACCATGTACATTCACTACTTTTGCTCCTTTGTATGTTTTTCTTGTTGTTGTTGTGGTTTAGAGGCAGGTGGGGGAAGCCCACAAGGACAAAAGCCAGGCACACTGCTTTTGAACACAGGCTGAAATACACCTTTGAAGAGTTTTTGGGACTACATTTCTTTGATAATTTTAACAACAAAACCGTGACTTAAAATAGCATGTTTGAGGACAAAGATTAAGTGGTTCCTTATACACATGAAGCTATAAAACAGGATAACAAAAATAGAGATTTCATTCTTCTGTACAGAGGCCACAGAGGAGTGGTTGGTGATATCAGGAGTAACGTAACTACCTTCTTTTTGTTTTACTTTTTTAATACCCAAATTATGTCTGTTTACTAAGAGCTACCAATGCTAATTATGAATGCTGACTACTTCAAGACTATTAAGAGGTAACTTGAATAGCTGACATTGCAAGGGAAAAAAAACCCTACATTTACTCTTGATAAATGAAAAGTAAAATCAGCACCACGTTGAACATTTTTTTACGCCTTAAAAAAATTCACGGTTTTGATAAATAAATGTTTCTACTTACACTAGGGACAGCCGAACTTTTCTTACGTTCAGGAATATCAGCCTTATTGGGATTGCTGGCATTTCCAAGCATTGGGCTAGCTGGTGCAATTCCTCTTCCTGCAACAGCGCTACTGCTGGATTTTCTTGACTGAATTCCTTCCTCTTTGAGGTCACTGTCTGTAGTACTAGTCTGGCTTCTTTTGGGATATGCCACTACTGAGGGTATGGATGGTCCAGCTTAAAAAACAAACAAAAGAAACAGGAAAAAGATTTTTCTTCTCAGAAGTTCAGTAATTATTTTTTATCACAATAGAAATGTATTCACACATGAGAACCAACACAGTTAACACTGGGAATCGGAGTTGTAAAAAGATAATTAAATCATTGAAATAGATGTATTTCAGGAAACAGTAAAATATTGTGAGAAACAAAAACCTTGCAAGGTGAAGAAAGTACTTGACTTCCATGAAAGTTTAATGAATTTCATGAAGGTTTCTTATTTGGCTTGCTAGAAAAACCCTTTGGAGTCATCTTAAAGACACTTAACAAGTAACTGACTCATTCAAACCAGAGCATCCCTCCTTAGCACAGTGCTGCCATGTGCTCTTCAAGCCAATTTCCTGAGACAGGCAGCTGGTGACACAACCCTGGAGCACCAGCAGCACCGATGGCTGTTGGTCTGTGCTCCTCCAACAGCCAGAAGTGGCACTGTGTTCACCACCAGCCTCCCCACGTGTGCCAGGAACAGACAACTGCTCCCAACACCTGAGAATGAGGAAGCCCCTTTAACAGTGCCAACCTTCCTCTTGCCTGAACAGGTTCCTGGACACTGAGTAAAGCCTGTGGGGTGCGTCAGGATTGTGTTTTCTGACATCTCACACCTCTGAAGAGGATACATCAAGTTACATCAACTTCTTAATTAAGTGTTTTAATAAGAATTAATCAAAAAGTGTACGTATGTATATACACAGACATAAAAAATACATATAAAGACATAAACATATAAATATAAAATATGTAGCTAAAACATGTTTTAAAAGTATCAAAACCCCCACTAATTGGCATCCCAGAAGACTCCCAAAGGAAAGCAACCTCTAAAATACCTCAAGTGCATTCAATGTAGGCCTAAACTGGGATTCCTTTCATGAGTTAAGTATCTGAGCAGGAGGACGTTTAAGACATTTAGAAAATCCTAATCTACTATATTGCACTCTCATTAAGCAGAAGAGTTGTAAGTTTGTCAGAGTCATCGTTCTTTAGAAACTGAATTCCTGCAGGACAACCAAATGACACTACCCTCAGGAAACAGGAAACCAGAAATATTGGCAAACTGACATTCCTTCAAGTTTTAGACACAAGCTGACCTACTAGTGTCAAAAGAAAACAAAAGCTGAACAGACATACAAGAGCATGGGGGAGGAGTGCTGTGCTTTTCATGAAAAAGAGCATTGCAACATTCTCTTCAATTTGTGTAACAAGACTTTGCCAGCATAGTCAGGAATGTAAGGAACAACACAAGGCAGAACAAGAGAATTAAGTTGGTATATTCAGCGTTCCTCTAAAAGCTCTTTTGAAGGCTTTATAACAAAACCAATTAAAAAAATCAGTTATTCACTAAAATATTTAACCACATGCTGTGGACTACACTGTTGTCATCCTCCTTACACTTGGGGGATGGAGACAAATCCAGAAACCGAGCAGAACTGGAAGTCACTGTACTCTGCAACAATGAAAATGAGAAATGCTCACCGTGATCACTGTACCGTCGCTGTTTCTGGCTAGAAGATATGCTTCTCTGAACTTTGTGATGAGGAGATTGTCCAGTGCTATTATTAAGATCACTACTTGGCCTAACTTTGGCAAGTGAAAGATTGCTGCTGGAGCTTGAATCACTTGCATCCAACTACAATACAAACGAGAGTATTAAAACAAGGAGTTCAGACAAAACAAATTAAAACATCCACCACATTCTGGGAGCAGGAACAGGGAGGTGGAAGATGGCTCTGCTACATGGGAAATTAGTGATGGCATGGGCAGTTGCTTAGAGGTTCCACCTTCTTTTAAGTTGTTGTACAACTGTCTTAGGCAAAACTCAGCGGAATTTGCAGCTCCTCAAAGGATAATCAGTAAAGAAAATCCATTTGTCCTTTCAGAACTCTCCCCTCAGAGTTCTCCAAGATTTTAACAGCAAGAGAGGATACACTTTGTAGAGGCCACCACACCAACTCCTCCAGCAGAGGAACCAAGAGCAGCTTACTGATGCTGAGCCCCCTCAGCATCATATGGAAAGGTAATCTACAACGCAAGAACTTCTTCAGGTTGGTCAGTCCTGCTCCTTGGTTCTCTTAAAATAGTTACAGCTGGCACATTCACACTTGAGCTCCTAGACTAGCCAGGACAGTAACTGCATACAAAATCCTTCAGAGGAGTAACTGCTGAGCAAACAGGGCAGGTCTGGAGAGCTCAAAGGCAAGAGTTTACTGGCTCAAAATCAGGTGAGAACAAATCTGCATCGTTTTGACTGCTCATGACTAGGACAACATGACTTTTAGTGCAATGGATTTTTGTGTAGGAATGCAATGCCTACAGTAACTGACTTAATTTTTGCTTCTAACTCTGCTAGGGACATTTTCTGACTTGCTTCTTTGCAGTTTTAAGAATGGTACTTACCTCTGATGACTTCCTTCCTAGCAGTAAGTATGTAGCCGTGATTTCATCATACTTCATTTTACTAAGGGATTCTTGAATTTCTTCTTGAGAATATCCCATTCCTACCATAATATCTAAAACCAAGCAGACATTCTGTAAGTAACTGAAACTCTGATCTTCAGGCTGGCTGAGTGTTCACGAGAAAGGATGGAACATTTAAAGAATTAAAACAGAATTATTAATTTTGAGAACATAAACCTGATCAAGTATCACTTTTAAAGGATTAGTTATTTTTTCCAAATGTCAAACAAATACAGAATGGTGGTAGAGAAAAAAAAATGCTCCCACATCATGCAAACAGTATCATGCTCTGGAAAGTACTCAATTACCTATTCTTTTCTGGTCCGAGATGTCTAGTTCTGGTTCAACAAAAGGTTTAAGTTCATCCTCCTCATGCCCTGCATTGATCCACCTGTCCTTCATAATTTGCTATTAAAAAAAAAAAAGTTTTGTTAGTACAGTAGCAAAGAAAACAAGCTGTGGGAAGAACAACTTCTTTACGGAACGAACACTAAGGTCTTTCCTATTTTCTTTTTTCTTTATTTTTCAGAACATTCCCAGCACTTGTTTCTTTGCTCCAGTGAGGAGAACCAACTACGCACATCAAGCCAAGCTTCTCCCCAGCCAGCTGTATTCCAGCTCACAGCTGAGAGCCAAAAGCCTGCAACACAGACCAGGAGCAGTGTGACAACGTCAACACGTCTTGGAATTCTGAGCTCCACCAACGGAAGTCCATGGAAGCCCTGTTTTGGCCTCTTCTCCTCCATGATGGTACAAAAGGCAGGCAAATTGCAACTGCAGCAGCCAGTACCTCCAGCTCACAATTGAAAATGTGGAAAACAATGTGGTGGATTATCCATTAATGCAGGAATCCACAAGCTAACCACCAAGAAAAGTTATATGATGCAGAAAGTGTAGCGACACATGGATTTTGAAAGTAACTGGAGCCAGGTGTATTACAACCCCAGTAAGCAATATCTTTAAAAAGAGTCATGTGCTTTCGTCAACAATCCCACCTCCAGAGCCCACTCCAAATATGCACAGGAACAGTATGGCAATAATAAATTATAGCTCAAAAATGCAGTTTGCAAAATATCATGTCTAGCTTTCTGATGCACCTCATTTGTGCCATTACCTCTAGAGTGCCTCTTTTTGTTGGGTTTAGCACCAGGAAACGTTTGAGGAGGTTTTCACAGTCTGTGGACATGTAGAAAGGAATCCGGTATTTTCCCCTTAGCACTCTTTCTCTAAGTTCCTTGGTAACAGAACAAGAACAGACAGTAAGTTGTAAGCAGCAAATCACTTAAAATATTAGATAAACGTGGTGAACGTATTCTACAAAAAAGCTACCTTTAAGTTCTGCCCATCGAAGGGAAGAGATCCACTCACGAGAGTATAAAGAATAACACCTAAACTCCAAACATCGACTTCAGGTCCATCATATTTCTTCCCTTGAAAGAGCTCTGGAGCAGCATATGGTGGGCTGCCACAGAAGGTGTCCAGTTTATTTCCAACTGTAAACTCATTGCTAAAACCAAAGTCAGCTATTTTAATGTTCATATCTGCATCTAGCAATAGATTTTCAGCCTGGAAGAGAAAGAATGGTTTGTAAGATGAATAAAATACTTGATTTAGAATGCTATTGGTCACTTTTACTCATTCTTAAAAGGCAAGAAGCTGAAATACCTGTTAACATTCCAAAGACCTTGCAAGGTCTTTAGCTGTGCTTTAGTCAATCATTAGCATATCCTGTTTTAAAAATCTCTGTATAATGGCTTCAGACTACAGGAGCTGTTTTACTACCTGAAAACTTATTACCATCTGTTTGTTTTCTTCACAGAAATGCATCTTACATTTTGATCTATTCAGATGAAAATGACATATAGTCTCACTATCCAAACTCGACAGCATGTGGTATTCTTGCAGAAGTTTGGTAATAAGCATAACCTTTAAACTGTTTTCAAGTGTTCTTTTTTTTTGGTGGTGGTATTGTTTTTTGCTTTTTATAAGTTACAAAGCTATGACAAGGTGAACAAATTACGTAGCAATACTATTAATATAAAAAAGCATAGTTTAAAGAAGAGATATGCTGTTTCATGCCAAGCTACAAAGAAGCCATATTTCAGTTTCATTATCACTACTGGTAATTCATTCTGTTCAACATCAACTCATGTCATATCTCTATCAAACTACCACTTTCTAAAAAAAAAAAAAAAAAGATTTCTCAGCTAACACTGACCTGCATCAGATCTGAATGTGACCACTGGGTGAGAGGTTATCTTTCAGCAGCTATTAAATGTCTGTATTTAAAAGCCTTATAAATCCTCTTCCTTTTATTTTAAATGGTTCCTAAGCTGCAAATATTTCTCAAAACTTGCTATAACACACATAAATAAATAAATAAATCAGAAAGCTCAGTATAAACTGTATTTTATACATAATAAAGACCACACCCACAGGTACAGAAGCTGACACACATACACTGCACACACTTTATCCTACTCACCTTGAGATCTCTATGAACAATATGCTTTTGATGGCAATACTGCACTGCAGATACTATCTGGATGGAAAACAAGCCAAATTATGTAAGTGACATCTCAAAGAAGCAGGAGCCTTAATCAAAGATTTCAATATTTATTACTGAAGTTGACAGGAAGTTATCCAGTCAGAGCTACATAACCAACTCCTACAGTGACCAGCATATCTGGAGAAAAGCTGCTGAATAACTTTGATGTTATTTGATCTATTTGGTTTCTCCAATACTTGAACGAGGATTTTGTTTTTCCTGTGGCTAATTATAGACCAGTAGAAGCAATGACTTTCAGAAAGGTTACTGAAGTATTTCCATTCCAATACTGTATACAGCCATAAAAGCTTTCCCCCTAGACTGAGGTTTTCCAGGCCCTCTCCAAAGGTAATTTTTCATGCCATGCCATGCCAGAGAGAAAAGGGTAAGAAATGGGCTTTAGTTACTTTAGAAACTACTGGGAAATAGCCTCTTTGTCAAAATTTACGCAATGAGAAGCAACTATGCATCTGACAGAGATCTGCTAAGTGCATATGGTTTAGTGTATTATGTATACCACAGCAAGCTCAATGGAAAAACTCTCTTATGTCTCTCAAGTGTAATAGAATAATTTCTTCCATCATAATTTCCAAATACCATAAAGTTGTTTCTGTTTTATATAGCAAACCATATAAGCTATTTACACAGTGCAGTGTCATAGTACATTGCTTCTTAGAGTTATAGGCATTGCTGCAGAACTTCACATGTATGGAAAAGCTGGATAAAGTATTATTCTTACATGACCACAAATGCAGTTGAATGCATTTTGTCATGCATGCATGGTCAGCATAGAGGCAGATGTTATGACTTCTCAAAATAAGTGGAACTTATTTGTACACAAAAATAGTAACTACATTTAAATAAATATATTTTCAGTCTTCATTCAAGTAAGAAGACTCCCCCAGCAGAAAGATGAGGTAGCATTACCGTTACAAGAAAATAACTCATGATCAGATCACCAGTTTAATGTAAGGATCCTCCTGTACTGGTAAGGAGCAAGCGTTATCTCCCTCAGCATTTAGAGCACATGAAAGGTATTGGTAGGTTCTTGCTAGGTCAAATAACTGATGCACAAGTAAGTTTTGTATTTGAAACATAAGCACCAAAGCGATCTTTGTGCCCTGCATTATTGAATCACTCACGTGCAAAACTCCACCTTAGAAACCAAGCAGACCATGGCAAGTTGAAGTACTATTTCCAGTCCCTACACCTTCATTCTGGTGCCCTCTTCCAGACTCCAAGTTCAGCTTTTCACACTGCCAAACTGCTCCCATGCCACCACTTGTCCCATCCTTTTGGTTTCCCTTCCTTTTCTCTCTGCTACCATTACTGCAGCTCCAGTCACAAGCTCACCCTGCAGGGACTTCCAATGCTGACAGCATGACAAACACCTCAGGCTTTATTCAGGACTGCAGAGGTACAGCACTATTACCACTCACTCCTGAACTGCTTTATTGTGACTGCCTAAGAGCGGAAGGTTGAGCAGATGATCAATCAGTAGTTTCCTTTGGAGATGCTTTTGAACTCCTCTGCGTTGCAACAGGATGGCACAGAGACTGCAGAAGTGAGTCCAATCCACATGAAGTGAAATAATGCAATGTGTAGGACATTAATAATTTAAGAACAGCAGTCATAACCAAATGAAAAATGGCACAAAGCATGGCTGCACCAGACTGAAACCCTTGTCTTCCACGTTCCATCACAATTTCCATTGGCAGCTCCCTCACTTCCTAACCTTCTGGTGTGAGGAATTTTCTGACACTTGGCAGGTGAGGAGAAGAGAGGAAAAAGCATCTGAGCTTTTTGCTAGAAGCAACAATTGGAGCATTGAAATGCTTTTCTAAAGAACGATTTTAAAATCTGTATAAATATAGGTTTTCAAGAAGAAGTTCTCTCTAAGCAGAAGAACCATCCTCTATAAGGATTAAATGACAAAAGGATAGACAAATGACGTCTCAAGGCCCCTTCCACACTGCCAAGAGCATTCTGTTGCTTTACTGGAACACACCAATAAGCTGTATTCTGTGGATTTTTTAAATTTTCCAGGATCTGTCCTAACATCTACCAGCATTAAGAATTCTAAACTGCTTCAGCAGGGAAACTGTGAGAAGACTGAAGAAGGCCAGATCTTATTGCTTGCAGGAAAAACAGGGAATTAATATACACAAATTTAAGGAGATTTGCTGCTCTGCATCAGATTTTTCTGTGGAAAAAGGATGAGACTGAACCACAACTGCTGGAATGTCTGTAATGGGGAAGAAGAATAAGGTGACATTAAGAATGCAAAACGTCTTCAATTTGAATTTCTCACACATGGCTACACAAAAGGAGTTTGAAATGGAGAACTGTATAGAATAATTGTATTTTTAGACTTTGCACTTTCTCCTGTGTTCCTTGTCAAGTGCAACTGGAATAATATGATTACTGTCTTTTACATTCTATTTTCCTGCTAAAAACCTTACATATGTTTAACAAAATGGACTGAAAAATAGTTCCTTTTTGTTTTTAACAAGTAGAGAAGGGAGAATTACCAAATTCTGCTCTTTGCCTGCTAGAGAGGAAGTGTCTCCTCAGACAAAACACAAGCGTTTGATCCAGAAATCACATCTACTGAAAAGAAACATGATCTGAAAACAAGATATAATACAACCTATTGAAAGAACTAATCTCAATACCACGACACAACTGTTTCTTCAGTTTAGAAAGAGCCACTGTCTGCTAAAACAGTTAACAAATTTAAAAAAAAAGACCATTATGTCGTAAGTCTCTATCTAACAGAGAACAGCTGCACTGCATCAGATAAAAGGTCTGCAGAGTGCATTCTTCCTCCAACGATGGCCAAAAGCGATACAAAGCTATTCCGGGACTACAGTAAGGTGAAAGGAATAGTTTTATGACCTGTGAACCCAGCAAGATCTAGTTTCCTTGTTTCCTTTGACACTGTCCCTCAGCTTGAGCATTAGCATCTAATAAAATGCCAAGCTCTGATCAAAGTTACCTGACTTTCATCCAACATGAATGCTTTTCTCTCTAGCAAAGCCCAATCAGCTTGTGCTACAGTTTCTCTCCTCTGCTTATTTCTAGGGTTCTCTCTTTTTTCCCAGGAACTGAGGCTTTTGAAGCTTTCAAGAACCTCCCTTCTTTGAGATCAAGGTCCTCTAAAACTGGTTGAGCTCAGCAGCAAGGAAATCAGCTGTTGAGGGAGGATAGAGCACAGCTGTCTCCACTAGGAGACTTGCAAGAAAAAACTGAAAAGTGTATTCCAGTGCCTACAAGTGAGGCCTATATATATATCTTTATAAACATCATCAATTCTACTGAAATACAAAAAACTCACAACAAACAAACCAACTTAAAAAAATCATCAGGCCGAGAGTACATAAACCCAATTCTTGATGGGTCAAATACGCAGCTCAGTAGGTAACTCCCTTTTAAATTCTTTTCCCCCACATTTCTTTTTGAAAACAAAGCTACATATAACCTCTACTACCCACATTATCCCACAAAATTAAGCACTAAGTGTACCTGTAAAACATGTTTGACCTGTTTCTGTAAGTTTTCACTTAAAGGGGAGTCAAATTGTTAGAAAAAAAGAGGTATTTATTGAAGAAACATGCAATTTTTATGTAATTACTGCAAGATCTTTTTCCACATAGCTCCTGATAAAACAAAATTGAGGACTGAAAGCAGAGACTCTATCAGTAGAAGTTTTCAATATTCACATCTGAGAGAGAACAGTCAATCCTCTCAAGTTACTCTGAAGCTCTTCAAGTGACACTACAAAGGCAACAGCCAGGGATTTAGAAGAGATGGCTGAAGTGGGAATGACTGTTCCACATCCCACCACTTCTACTGCAACACAGCGCAGAAGCATAAACCAGAAACCTTCAATCACAAAGGAAAGCTCTCTACCTACCAGAATATGAAAGCGAAGGAAGCAGCTTTAAAAAGACATGTAAGACTTTGTTGAAGGGTAGGAAAAGTTTTCCTTACTATCAAGCTGTATAACTCCAGTATTACAAATTACTTCTGGGGATATGAAGTCTACAGCTGCTTTTGGGTTTGTTTTGTTTGTTTAGTGGTGGTGATTTTGGTGTGGGTTTTTTCCCCCAAAAGATTAAAAGGGTAAACACAAGATTTAAAGAGATAAGAGAAAACAAAGGGAAGTCATTAACTTAGTTCCTGGAAGTCTCATATCTTACATCAGATTTCCTTTATGCATGGCTACGTTTAAGAAGCGAAACCATCAGAGCCTCCCCTTCCGACAGGGAAACTGACTGACACATCACTACCATGATCCAGCAGTTTAAAACCCCTACACTCTTGTCCCTGCTCATTATTTTCAAGTGTCATTAAGCTGAAGCAAAATTTTGACATTAGTTATTTTTCACAACATTACCTAGGCTATCCAAGTGACCAAAGGGAAAAGGCATTTACAGATTTCTGCATAACAGCAGAAAACAAGTGTATCAGACTGGTCAGATATGAAACTAGATGCTACAAAAGCAGACATTTGGATTTAAATTACTTATGCAAAAATATCTGGTTATGTTCAGTACTGGTTTACTGTAGAATGGAAAAGCTTTTTGCAGATCAATGAAATACCAACATCTTGGCAGAGCTAGCTTATCCATCTTAAAGAAAGCCAAACTAACAAGTCTAGAAATTACTTCTCTGTGACTTTTTAGAACAACTGTTAAACAGTATCTTCTCATGTAAGCAGATGAATGTGACTAGATCCCTATTACATGCACTGTCTGCATTTTGAAACTGGCCTGTTTGCAGCCTGTTACATTTGAACAACTTCCAAAATGTTACAGACCTGCCAAGCTAAGGACATACGAAATCAGCCCAGAGGAAATGCATTTTGGAATGGAATACACTTCCAAACCAGGCAGTCTCTGTGTTCTGGCACTCCTGGACACCCTGGCACTCAGCACTAAGGAAACCAGCACCACTGAACAGACTACTGACTCCTTCAAAGAACTGCTGTGACCTAAGCTTTTTCTTACTCAGAGCTACAAGCCCTCAACATGCTGAACACTGCTGTAAGTCAGATGCGAAGGACAGCTGTTTTACTCATTTCAGCATTAAAAACAGGGGTAGGGGGAAAGCTGACGTATAGGAATGTTATACATACCTGTCTAAATTTAGCTCTAGCCTCCTTTTCCTTCATTCTTCCATGTGCAACCAGATAGTCGAACACCTCCCCTACAATTCAATAACGAGATACATTAATGCCAATTTCAGAATGTAGAGATTCCTCTCCAGCAGCTGCCCACAGCAGCTTCACTGGAATGACTGTACTTCAAGTTTATGATTACAGGACAGCTCAAGAGAACAAGGCACAACTGCTGTGCAATTTACTACACCATCATCTCTTTTACAAGAAAATAATGAGTGACTGGATATATACAAAGGAAACCATTTCCTTCCAATTACTTAGGATAGAAACAGAGCAGCATACTTCTGTTTTGTAAACAAAGATGACATCTACCCCTCCACAGACTTTCTCACAAGAGTTTCCTTTGCTTCAGAAAAAAAAAGCTTCATATATGAGAACAGTTGATGATATTTGTAAATACCATCATACCAACACTAGAATTTTAATTTGTACATGTGTACAAAATGGTTCTAAACAAAATCAGAAACCTTAGCTTCAACTTAGGCCTGGAAGAGGTATCCACAAGGAGGGTCACAAGAATGAGCATAGCAGGACACACTGATACAATCCCTAACACAACCATCACACCGGTAAAATACACTGAATAAGCACACTGTTGTATGACTGTGGATGACTAAAGATTACTGAAGATCTACTGTGTTTCAGTTTTTCCCCTCTTTAATCAATGCAGTCATTTTAGAGCACGTCAATACAGACTACAATGTTTGAGCTTTAGGTGCAGGCCACTGGCCCATGAAACACTGAACATGTTTGTGTAAGCATGGGAGATTTTCTTTACTAAAAACCAATTTCATAAGAACTACAAACACAGAATAATAACACAGTTTCAAAAATTCCTCACTAGTATGCAAAAACCATAAAAACTTCAGAAGTGGTTCAAATATTTAAACATCTCCTACTGATCAAGGAAACACGGTTTTGTACACAGCCACCTCACAAGGGAAAAGCTGAATAACATGATATTTATTTTTTTAAAAGAAGCAACTCTGCCAAATTGCAATAAAAAAAGGAGTCACACTTCAGGAAAAGCAACAACTGAGATATCTGAGGGAGTATCAGGACTTCCTACAAAACAGTCTTCCCTCTGCAGTGTATTCTTTAATACTCAACTCAGATAACTCTCTCAGCTGTATTTCACAGCTGTTTCTTAAAAATCCTTGAAGCAGCAAACCTGAACACTTCTTCACAATTCAGGGAAAAAGACACCAGGGAAAGAATTATCCCCAGTTTATGTGAACCGTTGCAGCTGTAGCAGTAGTGTCTTTCATCCTGCAGCCAGAGTTCATGTGCATCATGATGACCTCTACCTTGATAAAGAGAAAATATGGGCAGCTGACGCCTTCCGCTGTGATTAGCAGCCATTCCTGTCTCGCAGAGCACGGCACACCAAAAGGTACTGCTCTTGGCCTTTTAGACCAGCACAGTATTTACCTCTCCCTTATCACCCTATGAAAGGTCCTCACTCCTTTGGAGAACCACTGGCCTTTCTACCTCTGAGAAGCCAATCACTAGATGGCAATAAGACTTCACTTTTACGTCCAGTACCATCAAACAGCACAGAGGTATCTCCCCAAACACCTGTACTAGTCAATATTTTAATGGTATAATACCCACTCTGTTCCTGTTTACGCAAATCTTGGCTGAGCATTTAGGAAGCTGCTGGAAGAAAATGCAGGTGGGCAGAGAATCTTGCTTTATCTGTAGCAATTGATTAAACTTCACATAATCTAATGTCAGAGTCTGAATTCAACACTGATTTTCTCTCAGAAAAAGTCTATTTCCTTCCTAAACCGAAAGAAAAGCCTCAACTGTTTGAGATTCTCAGATGCTGGTGCTCAAGGGTCACACTGACAAGCTGAGTGACATTAAGTCCTAGCCAGCAAGGAGTAACTTAAGCCTGAACACCTTAATTCTGGCTCTGGTGAAAATATCTGACACTGCATGATGTGCACTTTTCCGTCCCCTCTGCAATCAGGAAGAGCATTTAAGTTCCTCCTAAAATGGCATAAGGCTAAGCCTAACAATTCTTGACAGTAGAAGGCCTGTGATTAAGATATGTAAGATATCATCAACATCTAAAAACAGAAGTTGCAGTGCTCATCCTTTTGAAAGCAACAGTTAAAGAAACACAGAAATGTTTCATCTGAACACGATTTTACCAAATATCTTGTACGAAATAGGACACCAGAGGTAGGGAACTGAATACAATAAATTCAGAACATTAGTATTTGTTATGGGCAGGAACGATCAGTGGCCGAGAAAAGATTCCCAATTAATTTGAGTTGTGAAAACAAAGCAAATGTTACTAAGTTGCAGTAAGTTTACAAGCTGGTTTTACAAGTTGCATTTATTATTTATGTTGGCCAAACAAGTCCCAGTGAATATTAAAGATTTTGCTTAATATTTTACACTACTTTGACATAAATATTTGCTGAAAAAGAAAGCAAAACTTTCAAGAAAACAAGTGCTTTCTCTCACTTGGCAGTTTGCTTACGTGTGTCACTGCAGCAGAGAGGTACTTACCCCCGCTTGCATATTCCATTATTAAATAGAGAGTTTTTTCAGTTTCAATTACTTCAAATAGCTTCACTAGAAAAGAAACACGTTTAGTCATCAGTTAACTAGCTGCAGAAGCATTATGTTAACCCCCCCCAGAATTCTGTAAGAGAAAAATACCCCAACTGTTTGCTTGCCACTTGATAATATCAGACTATTTACTCTGAAGAAGCTTTCTGTCTAACGTTCCTAAGTAGAAAATAATGTAACACATTTGGTCAACTCATACTGAACAACATATTCTCAAGAAACAATACTTTACTTCTGTTACATGGGAACATAACTAAACTAAGCAGAACATGCACAGATTTGAGCATCAGCAATAGCCACTTCTGTGCACTGAACCGACACACGTGGTGACAAATCAGTTATCAGTCAGTCTGCTGACAGTTCCATAGCGGTACCACATCATTTAAATGTACAAACCTGAAAGAATTCTTGACCACTTATTGGTTTTGGTGTATATGCTAATTTTTAATGAGAGCCTGAATTCAGCCAGAAATCAATACTATACTCAAAAAGAGCAAATTTATCAGTTAGCTATTCAAGTAACAGTTCTGTGCAAAGGGACCAAAATGTTTATTTCATTATTGTTTTAAACACACAGTTCTCAAATACCATTTACTACTGCTATTTTACAGTAAATTCAGACTCTAGCGCAAAATAATTTTTTAAACTCATGCCACAACAATCTTAACAGTGAAAAAGTGATAACTTCTCCAGAGGTGGAAATTATGTGAAAGAAACAAGATACCTATATTTGGATGATTTAAGATCTTCATTATTCTTACTTCTCTAAAGAGCTGAAATAAAACATAAAACAAGAAGTAAGTTAATGAAATCACTAAGAAAAAGCCGTTCTTCTTAAAGACTGATGACTTCGATATAGTCATTTAAACACAAAGGGCAAACATTATTAGCATTTCAATGAAGTTCATGAAATAAGCACTTATTGAAGGGAAGTTAAATGCCTGCTTAACACCCCTCCCAAAAAAATCAACCCTCAAAAACCTGAAAACACCCAGGAAGGACTCTAGACAGCTCAGGAAAGAAGTGACCTTAGCCCTGTGGTCTGCAGACTTCTGAGGTCAGAAGACCATTGTGAGCCCACGCAGCTTCCTGCTGACCAGTACATCTCACACACTTTTCATTTCCTTCACAAAAAGCACAGTTCCAAATTTTTGTGAATCCCCACCAGAACACCTCTGGAAGACCACTGTAGTATGTTACTGGTATGAATTCAGCACACTTCAGTACTTTGCTAAAG
This sequence comes from Melanocharis versteri, assembly GCA_013397845.1. Classification (NCBI taxonomy): domain Eukaryota; kingdom Metazoa; phylum Chordata; class Aves; order Passeriformes; family Melanocharitidae; genus Melanocharis; species Melanocharis versteri. The sequence goes on along the minus strand of VZTG01003434.1, from coordinate 61,045 downwards.
CCCAGGAATTACTGTGCTACAACAGCAGCTCACAGGTGAAAAAACAGCTGCTCATATTGTGCAAAAATCATGTTATCCAACCACACCAGCAAGGAGCAAGCTCTAAGGAGAGATGGGAAGACAAGGCCACCCCTCAGCCCTCCAGAAGCATTCCTGCAAGGCAACTGAGGCACGGCAGCATCTAGTCCTGGGTCTGCCAGCACAGTTCCACTGACTCACTGCCAGACACAGCCTCAAGCCTGCCCTGCCAGTGCACACGCTGAACGTACTTGCCAAAATTAATAGGGCAGAACACAAACAGTATTTTCCTGACCCCATCATGCTGCTCCCCTTTATGCAAGCACCGGTGTTAACCCTGACTGACACACAAGGTACCGGAATTATTTAACAGAAAAACCTCACAAAACACACAAGTCCCCCATATAAAAGCACTCCATCTGTAGCCCACCCCAGCAGGATGGTGGTGAGGGACAACTGCCCATTTCAAGCTGCAGCATGACATTATATCCCCTGTCCTAAATCCAGAGATACTGTAAGATAGATAGTAAGGATATTGTCACATTCCATGTCCTGTCCCTTCCCCGCTGCCAATACTTGTGTGAAGATGGCTTTGCTTGAGTAACTATTTCTGAAGATTTCAACTTTGCCTGTCACACAGAGCAAACTCTGTCCTTCTGCAACTGAATGAAAATATGGAGAGACATTTAACAAACTACAAATGAAAGCAAGCTCATGACTGATCAGTTGTTAATTATTTTCCCCTCTCAAAACTCTTCTGCAAAAGACTATTGTAAGATACACATACATTTTTAACTGTAATACTAAAAATGCCACAGGTGGTGTTACTGCAATATAAAACATTGCTTTTAATGAAGCTGGTAAATAGCAGATTACTCAAAAGCAGTTCCAAGACAAAATATTATTACAAAAAACTTGAAGCACAATACTCTTGCGTTCAGGAAACCGAAGAATTCTCTTTGTATGCACTACACTACATGACAGTCAAGTGTGCAGCTGTTCTCCCTCTGCAGCTCCCCCATGCCAGCCCAAGACTCCAGAGGGCTGATGTTCTTCAATGTCAATTATTTTCTAACAGCATGCTTCAAAAAGTGGGAGTAATCAAGAGGTTTTATGAGAAATCTAACACAAATTTCTACAGGAGTACCAGTAACCTAACAGATCATACTGAACATAATGTAAAGAGATTGAAGCAGAACAGAAGTCCACAGCTCCAAGGGAATGCAGACGCAGGATAAAACCCCAGGGTTTTATAAATATGAGATAGCAGCATTGTTAATTACAATAAGGAAGAAAAAGTGCTGCTGGAAGATTTGGCTCAGGTCAGATTTCAGATAAAGTGAAGAAATTTCGTACATCTACACATATTAGTGACAACTCAAAAACTTGTATTTACTCAATAAAAGCAAAGAAAAGGTGAAACTTTGTAATAAAAAAAGTGAAACATTAGAAACAAACAGAAAACAACCCAAGAGTCAACAAAACAAAATCCTTATGCCTTTGTGATTTTTAATAAAAGAAAATGCAAGGGGTGTGTTTTAAATAAATCAATAGGACAGATTCACAATTTGGAGACTGGTTTTTCGAACCATTCCCTGCTTTCTGATATTTCATAATCACAGAATTTCTGCAAAGGCCAAGATCTGGGGAGCAATCCTCACTGCACTGCCCAGTAGACCTTCTCCCTGCTCCAGCCACAGCTGGGATTGGCACACTACCTGAGCACAGAGAAAAAACAAACAATTTTCCAAATGCTTTTAATTATCTTGTTATCCACGTCTGTGCCTGACAGTTTGCTAGATGACAAGCTGCTTAAATGAAATCATGATTGATTGATCAAGTAAATTATTGGCCATGCAAAATAGTTTCAAAACCTCTGCATGCACGTTTTCTTTATCCTCCAGAGAGGTAAAATTGCCGCCTTTTCTTTTTTAAACTATGTTATTTCTGGAACTTTTTCATATGTAATTAGACAGGGTAGACTACATCACCTCTCTCTTGATCATCAGGAATTTAAAAGCAGTTGAATCTATAGCTGTCTTTTTCTTGCTTTTCATTCATTTCAGCTAAACTGGTGTATAATATATCTGAATACTCCATTAATACTTTGAATCACAGCTTATATAACTGAAAGCCTCTTATCAGTTTTTACAATTTCAAAGAGTTTACTTAATTCACTCTCGATTGATATCTGATATCTTCCACCCCCCATACCCAGATAAAGCCTACTGGGTCAGACTCTCACCAGAACACTGGTCCACAAAATGACTACTCTGCTTTACTAAGCCCAATGAAGCATGTCAAAAAGCAGCTTCTACATTATGAGCCATTTGTTCAAGTGGGTGACTAGGAATAAGCTCTTTTGAAAAACAGACTATTTTTGTCTCAGAGGAAATTAAAAATAAAAATACTCGAGAATAGCATACAGCCACCACCAAATTGTAATTTTAGTTAGATAAATGCACTTCAGATTGTGCCCCCTTAGTCAGTTTATCTGTTGTATGTTGCATTTTGACACAGACGGGGGTATCTGCAGATGCTTGACACTGTAATATGTATTACAGTCTATTCCTGATAGAGGAATAAAATGTGAAACATCATACAACTTTCCCAAAGTATGCTGGATAAAAGTTTTACAGATTTCACTCCACCAAAATATTAAGTTCATCAGTTTCTAGGAAATGACATAGTAACTATCACCACACAGTAAAATTCATTGCAAAACAGCCAGGTATGATAAAACCTCACACCTCTGAGGTTCCCTGCCCACAGGAACACAGAACAAGGTGTAATATCAGAAAATGTAACACGAAGGTTCTCAATACAGAAAATGGTTCTCTAAGTTTTAGGAACTTACTTGTCATAATGAGACTATAAAGGCAGACAAACAACTGAAAACAGCTCTCATCAGTTTAATTTCTAATACTGAGATTAAAAACTACTCCCAGCTTGTTGAACAGCTAATTTTCCGTCAACAGGAGCTTACAAATGTTTCCAGGCAAAGACAAACATCCTTAGTCTGCCAAACAAATGACTTTCAGCTTTGTTGTGGTCTGGTCCTTTGAGTGTAAGCCATGTCAGATACAGGAAAAGAATGCCATTTAATTAATGCTGTGAGCCAAAAAACTGAATAAAAAAACCCCAATGAACCAGCAATGGAAGCTGGTTCTTTTAGGCTAGCTCTCTTTGAACACAGCAAAAGACAGACTAGAAGTGCTCCTCCAGTAGCTATCACAAGACTGTCAGTAACAAATTATTTTAAAAACACTGCAAAAGTTTGCTAAAAAGTGAGTCAGTGCCAGCTGCAGAGCACCAACCCCTCTTGGTCACCTTCTCCCTTAAAGGAGGAGGCTTTTCACAGGATGTTGTCCCAAGCCAGTTCAAGCCTGACCTGTGTATTAGGCTTCTCCTGGTAACTGCTCACTGAAATATGTCCTACATCTAATAAAGAGCCTCAAGCAAAAAGCCTTTACACAATACAAGTTTGCCTCAAACTAAGCACAACTTGAAAATAGAAAGAGATACTCATTACAAACAGAAAAGCCTGAGCATTTTAAATTCTCATCTTTTTCTTGCAGTTCTTAAAACATTGATTGATCCATGGTCAGAAAGGACATGAACCATGCTAAAATTGATATTTAAGGACACTTAAATGCTTCAACAATAAATACTGCCCAAGTAAGTGGCAAAACATCTGCACATAATGAACAAAAATATTTGGCTGAGGAGCCAAGTTCTAAAACAGGAAAATGAGAAGCGATTTAGTGCTATTACACAGGCTTGCTAAAAAAACCCCTTGCTTATAATGGCATTGCTAACTCAAAAGAAAAAAAACAAACTTTTTTTTTTGTCTAGGAGGAAGTGAACTCTGTAGCATCAGCACTTGTTTGCAGTGAGACCAATATTCACTGGAACCACGTACGCAAGTCCATTTGTGGAGAACAGTGGTTATGACTAACACCACCAGCATGGGAAAAAACCTCTAAGAATTCCCTTTTCTTTCAAAGCAGGGAAGTACCGGTTACAGCTTCCTCTTTGCTAGGCAAGAGCAGCAGAGCAGTAACTAGGACCTAAAACAACCGTCAAGAGTAGCTGCATGTGGCTGCCACAGAACTTCCTCAGCAGCAGACAAGAAACCCGACCCTTCCGAAGAGCTGCACTGCCGAGTATCAATATCGAGCTGTCAGGGCTGCAGCGAGGGCACACCAAGAATTACTGCTCCGGAAAGCAAAACAAGTCCTTAACAAGGTTAACTTCTTCCTGGCAGCTGAAGTATCGATGTGGAAGACGGAACACAAAGAAATCAGAACTGGCAGCCTTTAATCACCATTTGTTTCCCCACCTAAGGATGACTTGGGCATGCAGCTACACCGCAGCTGAGATGCTGTACACCATACCCTCTTCTCGGCCCACAGCCCTTCCCTCCCCACCATACCTCAAATATTTTATCTCTCTCTCCAGAAGTGCAAGATCAGAAGCACTTCCATCTTAGCTTCCCCCACATCCACAGGTCGCGTGTGCAGTTGGCTCCAAAGGCACCGAGGCTGCGGCACTGCTGGCAGTGCTGGGGGGAAAGGGGCAAAGGCTTGCAAAATAAAAAGCCTTGGTCAGGCAAAGCTGGCAAGTAATATGTTGTGCATTCACTCTGCTTACTATGGCAAGCAGGCATTTAATTTTAATAAAACTGCTTTCAGTTTTTGAATTGAAAACTGATGCATCTTGCCAATTTTTTTCTGTGCTCGTATAACAAATGAGCTTAGAGAGGAGAGCACATTAGCAATTTCACTCCACAAATTTGATCTGATAGCTACCCTGCTATTTGGTACTATTCTTCCAGACTCCCAGTTAAGAAATCCAGTGGTTCACAAGATTATACTACAAATCACACTTCATAATCTAATTTTATAAATTGTAAATAAAAATTAAATTACAACAGAGATGGAGCCACGAGTGGACACTGAGCTGGCTGAAACCCAGTAATCAAAAGTCCATCATACACAGTGAACATCCATGGCTTGTAAAAGGTTTGTATTGTACCCTGATATTAGCTCAAACCGGCATTAGGGCCCAATCTCAAGTAACACCATTTGAAGGACTATGATTTTACATTTTTAACTGAACATGGCCTCTTTACTTCTCTCTGACCATTCTTCCCACACCCTGATGTTTCCCCTTTTTATCACACAGCTTTTGTTTCATTTTCAAGTGCTTCAAGCATTTAACCATTTTTTTTAGGTATTCCCAGTTGCAATCTGCCACAGAAATTGACTTTATCTAATACATCATATTACCTAATTTGCACTTTATTTTCACCCTGCTTACCCAGAAACCACCAATTACCTCAGGGACTAAACTGAGAAAAATGGAACCAGATTACCTACTTTCACCCCGTCTACAGAGCCACACAAAGTTGCTACCTGCTCAGATGATGGAGCCTTTCTTCTACAGGTTATTCTTTGCTTCTCAACCAAACCATAAAATGTAAGAACTTGTTTGTTTTTCCAATTTACTTTTGCACGATTAATCTTGAACATCTAGTCACATGATCTTTTTAGTATTTGCATAAAATACAAATGTGTATATTCTCCAGTTTACTCTAGTTACCTTCTTTCATTTTGTTTGCAGGTAGATTCTGCATATTCTGTTGTTCAAATAGAAATATTTCAAGAGGTTTTTTATCAAAGTACTCAAAAGTAAACAAAAAGCCTTTGACTGCAGCACTTCAAAGGACAGAGTTAGAGAAGTCCCAAGTAAAAGTAACATTTAAATGTACTTCCTGCACGGACTCCCAAACAGCCTGGCTTGCTTAATGAAAGAGCAGGGTTTATCACTCTGTACTAAAAAGATAAGGCAATACAACTGTAACAGCACATTAAACATTCAGAGCTAGAGGGAAGAAACCAGAATAGCCATGGCCCAATTTGTTTCATACAACTGCATCACCTCTCCTGCTGCAAACTACATGAAAGGCACAGCTACTGCCTGGCCTTCAGTCCACAGGCAGTATTTTCAAGGCCAGCTTAAGAGGACAGAACATAAGTTTTGCATTTCTAAGTTTAACAAAGGGATCGACACGAAGGAGACATGGGGGCATGACACCAAACCATAGACGTCCTCTCTACAGAGTCAGCTCTGCTTGGGAGACAAAGGAAGTGGCAAATACCACCGTTTTCTCAGTTTACAGCTCCAAACGAGTTCAGCTTGAACAACTGCAGGGTTGTCAAAAATATCTGTTACAAAACCAGTTATTAAATACAGTAGTCAGACGTGTGCAAAGGTATGCAATACTTCAGATTCTCCAGCACAGGCATTCAGGGTTAACGGAAGGAGCTGGGGAAGCGAACAAGTTATAATACAGTTGAAAGATTAAATGAAAAAACATACCTTTTGTAGACTAGTTGGGTTCAGCTGTGTTTTGTCAATTATTTTTATGGCAACCTAAAGGAAGAGTTCATGATCAGTATTTTCCATAGGAACAATGCTGCGTTATTACAACATGCTCAAATCCAGTAACAGAAATGGAAAACATGAAAATTACACAAAAAACGTTTAAGTTCCTTCTGCAAATTATGTGCTTGTATTTAAACTAGAAGCAGGAGTGGAAAAACCCTGGTATTTTAAGGATATTAAGATGAGAAGCTTGCTGAGTCTTTGACTTGACATTAAGACCATCACACTCATGACAGTGGAAGCTCTAACACCAGACAGTGCTCCGATAGAGAGCTGTGTGACTACAGATAACATTTACACAGTATAATTACACAACAGATTACACAGTAGTGACTGGGCATTGGCAGTTTCTAAAAGCAGAGATTTCAGAGCATATTGAAAGCATTTCCACACAAATTTGGCAAGAAGTAAGTTCATCTTTGGAAATTCACTAAATATTTGTGTCAATTTGCTCCCTGATGGGTATTAAAAAAAGTATCACTTGGGAATCAACAAAAACATGTTGGCTGTAGTACAACACTTCGAGTAAGTACACCCCTTTACTTGTTCCTGTCTTTTCAGTAAATGCTGTACAGAAATACTATAGAACAAAATAAAATTTCAGAGAATAAGCAAAAGAGAAATTCCGTACCGTGCTAACTAGCCAGAACCTGAAGATTTAAGGGAATGAATAGGCAACAGAGACTTCAGTGCAATGCAATTTGGATACTGGATGAGGTAGAACAGGAAATGAGAATCTTTCTAGAATTACACACCAATTGGTATTTTTCCTTTCTAAATTAGAGACTAAACATACCAGAAGAAGCTCTACAGAAAGAGATGGTGCCTCTCAAAGACGCAAGATGCTGCAACTCAGCTGATTATAATACCTCACTGGTGCAAAGCAAAGGCTTTCAACTCCCCTTCAATTTTTGGCTCAAACAGTAGATGCTGCTCCTTCCCATGCCACAGCTCCCATTTCCCTGCATCACTTTGTGCTATCTTTGTCACCTCATTAACTTGGGGTTGGCGACATATGGAATAAAGAATATCTTACATCAAAGCTGATTTATATCCCTATATTCAAGTGCAAAAACCCAGGGATGGATCATCACGATGGAGAGGGTAAGAGGGGAACAGTGCTCAACGCTTGGGTGCATCACGGAATTATATAATGGATATGGTGTTTTCTGAAACTGATATTCAAGACTTATTTTGAGCTCTTCTAGATGCAAGATACGATGAGACATGACTGAGAAGCCATCTAAGAATGCTTTTACTTTGGAGAGTATTTTCTTCTAAGGCAAGTTACTGAAATTAAAGATCACTATTTCCCAAGGCAAAATTCCATTGCAAAACCTTGAGAAATCACTTCAAAAATACCAACAAGAGAGAAAAACATTAAGCAATAGGTATTTTTATATTAGCAGCAGTGTACGAAACCAAGTAAGATTTTTATCTCTACCTTTATGCCTGTTGTTAACTTTGTGACAATAGTTTATAAAGTTATTAGCTTCCTGCAATCTCTTATAATTCCATGTTGGATGTAGTGACCACTGCCTTTGTCAACAGCAGGTAATGTTATTCGAAAGTGACCTGGTGTCCCAGGACCACCCACGGCTGCTCACTTGGTAAGCGCATTCCACTCAGAAAAGGTTGCATTTGTGTTCTGGGCTGTACCATTCTGGTCAATTTTTAAAAGATGTAAACTTTTTTCAACCCACCAAGTCTTAAGGTACCAAGTTACCACAAAACCAGCTGACCTCAGTGTGCACTTGGTGCCAGATGACCAGAAAGGTCTCTGACACTGTCAAACAAATCCAGCCCTGGAGACACAGTGAAGGGACACACCTCAGTTCTCCAAAAGACAGACTCTCAGGCCTGTTCAGTGCACTAATTATAGCCTTAAAGGCAGGATGAATTTAGAGAATTCCTATCCACATGAACACTGAGAGTACAATGTGTTAACATGGACTTTGAGAGCTTGAACCCATCATCAGAACAGGCAACAACTTCAGGTGCCTTGATAAGGTCTCCAAATCACAGGCAAAGGCAGCCTCCCCTCAGGAATAGTTCTAACAAGCTTGAGAAAGTTAAATGCAGAATTTTCTAAGTCCAGTTAATAAAACATTAAATTGCCTTTCAAAGCAGAAACTTTGCTCTCTTTACATAAAGTGCATTTGGAATGGTTTCAAGTACTGTGAGCTAGGGCCAGTGCTGGAGGAATGCAAGCCCACCTACACTATTAAACTGCTGCACCAGCCATGATACTCTGTGTGAAATCATTAGTAGAATTAAAACTGAATTTGCTTTCACCATTCACAATAACGGGACTTAAATCATTCCTCCTACATGATTTGAATAAGGGAGTTAAAGAAATCAGAAGCTGGGACACTGAGCAAATTGGCCAAACTGCTACTATTCAGAATGTTTTCTCCCTCTTAAATTTCACTTTTTCCAAGAGAAGAACAGAAAGAAAATGACAATAGATGCCTTGGAGTCAGACTGGGATTCTGAAAGAATTCAGCCTCACTGGGAAACTTCAACTCCCTGGCTATTAACTGAACACATGTCTTTAATGAACAGAAGGATCCATAATAATTTTGGCCACCTCAGTAGAAGCAGAAGGTAGTTTTATCTTTCAGATTCATTTTGGCAAGTACGGACAACTCCTCAGAGGAAACACCCTTTGATAAAACTACAACAGAAAATACATGGATTGCAGTCAAAGAATTAAGAAAAGCAGATTGACAATGAAGACTTGTGGTTTCAAAAGGGCAGACAGACTACAAATAACACTCTCCTAGGCAGAGGATCAAGAAGGATGCTGTGTCCAAACCCCAGCTCTAATGCCGTGAAGCTAATCTCTGGCCACACACTCCCTGCAAGACAATTCAACCCCCTCAAGTTAGGCTGATGTTCTGATCATCCCCTGAAGGGCTAAACATTTCTTCCTTTCTGTAATTTGAAGATGGGTTCTCATCATGCATCCTGCAGACACACTAAAAATGGAAATGAAAAAGAGTCCTAGAACTTACTCCAGTTGGAAACATGACATCTTCATCTCAAGCAACAGGGAAAATTCACAGGGAAGGACTCCAGATGCGAGGAGATGAGCCACTACCCTAAAAGAATGCTTAAACAAACAAATCCTCCTCCCAGGAAGTGACAGAAAAGTGCTGATCTGCTTCAAGATTTGGAAGCTCCTCAGCATAGAGATATAAAGAAGGAATTGCCATAAAGTGAAACTGACGTGGTCACTTGAAAGGACATTCAGAACAGAGACACAGATAACAAGGAGAAGATAAGTGGGGTTCAAATACAGCAAGAACACAGCAGAGATGAAAACTCATCTAAGTGTAACTCTCAAAATTAAGCATTTAGTTTAGGTTTTGGTATGTAAGATGGAAAAAAGAACAGGAACAAAGACAGGACAGGCAGCAGGAGCAAGCGTGTAAAGCAGGAAATCACAAATTCAGAAAGCTAAGTGCCATCTGGCTGGGGCCAGGCTGAGAATATGACCCTGGAATTCTTACGAGAAGCAGGTTTTTAAAGGAGAAAGAAAGAAAAAAAAGCATTCTTGCAGCACGGGTTCCTAGCATCTACCAAGAACAGAACAGCAGAGCAGGGTTTAGAAACGACCAGATAATTTTTTTTTTCCAATTCATCATAAAATTCTTGAACTCGAAACTGGCAGGTAAAAACCAAGAAAATAGAAGGTTTAAATGCAACATATTTTCCTACAGTTAACTGTACCCTATGGAAACACACAAGATATGACTACCTGGACTATTGCAAAGTCTAACCTAGGAGGCTGCATGGAAATTTTACAACTAGATAAGCTGAAAAGTGCACAGAGTTGCTCTGTTTTCCCTAAAATAGATGGCTAAAGAGATATGAGGTTGGAAATAAATGAGTAAGAGTTTTTCAAGGACAAGATTTTGGGACCAATCTTGTTTAGTATCTGTATCAGAGGCCTTGGCACAGGATGTCAAACCATAATGATTAAGTCTGTTGAAGGAGTTAAGAGGATTCATCAAATACAATGGAAAACTGATTTAAACAACCTTGGAGATGAGTTAGCAATGAAATCGAGATTCAACATACAAGGTTGGTGCTGTTGCTGATCACAAGCAAAACACATCAATTTAACAGCCATGAGAAAGGCTAGCACAATCTAAAGATTGATCAGATAAATACTTCCGTAAGGGCAAGGGTGAAGTAATGACATTGGGGAAATTGCTATCCAGAATACTGTGAACAATTCTGGTCAAAGATATCTAAAATTATCAACATTGTACAGTATATCTAGCAAGAAGAGAAATTGTACTCATCTCCCTCTTAAGAAAAAAAAAGTTTTAAATACCTTGAAGATATTCCTAAAAAATTAGCTTAACTGTTCCCTTCTAAGGAATGACACTCACTCCAATGGTCACATCCCAGAAAGTATTTATGCTCTTAATTGTTTGAACTACATCAATTCCATGAGAGTAGAAGAAACTTAGTACTCAAACCTTTCCAAATTTAGCCAAAAATTTCACACTGTCTCCTGTATTTGCTGAAATTTCAAACAAAAACAACGATCCAGAGGTCAACACAATTATCTGCAAGTAAAGGAAAATGTACTTCACTTTTTGCAAAGTGTGACACGTATCTATCTCCAAGTTCTATACCTATAATAGTAGCAAAGAAATACTAACCAAGTACTTGTATATCCCATCTTTAAGTATCAGTAGAAAGAGGAAGGAACTTACGTGGAAAGGAATTAACCAAAAACTTTCTCTACAAATGAGAACTAACTTTAACATAATAAGACAATGGGAACTGTCAGCCAAAAAAAAAATCCATCTCAACAACTATGGCAAAATGATGTCCCCTCTGTTCTTCCCTCTGTTCCTGCTACTGAACTCCATATTAGCTCAGAAAAAAACGATTCCCTTAAAGCACTGCAGTCAGCAACACAGCTTCTGTAAAAGTCCTTGCTGGTATCAGCAAACATTTACTTCATCAGACAGGTTTGGCAAGAAAAGGTCAGTAAGGTGTTTCTCCCTCTTTCAGTACTTCAGAGTTGCTTTTAATAAAACCACACCAAGAAACACCTTCTTGTAACAAGCAGACAGGACTACAGCTCACCAAATCAGAACCACCATTAAGTGCAAGTGATTAATTACATTGCAAGGGCATGCAGAAACTAAATATGGAGCTGAGTTAAGCTTCAAGAGGAGATGCAAGAGAAAGCTTGTCTTTACTACACACACTGAGCACTGACACACAAACTGTCTCTGAAGCATCTTCCCAAAGCTGCCCAGCACTGCAGACACCCTGGGATGATTCACCCTAGGAATCCTGGAGATACATTGCTTTGGCAAGAAAACACTGCATTTGGGCTACTTGGAACATAATTAAGACAACATTTAGTTCTCATTCCCAACTTCCCTCCAATACAGCCCTGCAGTATAGAGACACTAAGAGGCAGTCCTCCCAACAAGCTTATTTAACTGCTGTATATTGATCTGTTTTTTGAAAATGGAGGATTTATCCAAGAATATTAGTAGCAAACTTTAACATAATTCAGCTGGACAGAGACTTGTCAAAAATACAAGTTTAAGAAACCATTTCCAAGAGAAATTGTTTTGTAATTGTTACTAAAAAATAGTTTTCAGTTTCTGCTCTTTTCTACATCAGTGGCAATATCTCTAGTAAAATGTGCTCTATGTTCACAGATTTAAGATGATGCTATTCCAAGAGAACCTTCACACCTACAGCAACTCACTGCTGTTTACACCCATACCACTTTACCTCTCTGCCAGTCAGGATGTGCCTTGCCAGCTTCACTTTTGCAAAATTCCCCTTTCCAATCGTTTTAAGGAGTCTGTAATTTCCAATATGCGGCTGCTCATCAGCACAGGAGGCTATGGAGTTCCTGCAGCGAGCTCCAGAGCGCCCAGTTCGAGAGGAAACTTCCTGCCGTCCATCTCCATGGGACGTGTGCTGCAACAAAAACATACACAGGTAAGGCTGGGGAATAAAGACAAAACACATCAGTGATGAGAAGCATACAACATTCAAAAACATCAGCAATGCCTTTGAAGAAACCTTCAAAGGATCCAACTCAAACTGCACATTCACACTGAACTTTGTTCTGATGGGGGCAATAAAGTGGTGCCCAGTTCACAACACAATATCCACTTCATCACCTGGTAAGGCCAGTGGAACATCACCTGCACTACAGCAACAGTTGAGCATTTTTAAGTAACTTACATGGACTGCCAGATGTGTTATGAAACATGGATGTGTTTAGTATTATTTCCCATTTGCATTACTGTGCCTAACTAGTGCAGGAAAGCCTTTGGAAAGGAAACATGAATAAAGCTTTTCCAAGAGCACAAAGTGTTAACCCTTATTGGGCAACTTATACTAATAAAATAATAAAAGGGGTTTTTTTTCTTTCCTGTGGTACTAAACTTGTGTTCCTACAGATCTATATGACTGAAAATACTCAGGATGACTTGGAGAACAAGGGAAGAAATCTTACCTAATGTACTGAAACCTTGAATATCGATGTGCTGAAAACCAGTTACAGAGATCTGAGACACTGTCTGCAATCTCTTAAGTTCCTTTCACTCCCATTTCCCTGAACAGCTACTAATTGCAAAAAGGAATGGTTATATATTGTATCTGTAACAGTCTTTACTCATTAGATCACATGGTTAAGATTAAAGTATTTTTCATTTCCTGACAGCCTGTTTATGAAAGAGCAGGTGCCCTCTTATGTTCCTAAATCATGGTTGAGGTCCATACACCAACCACATTAATTAAAATATTAGTTAGAAATGCTCAGGGGCCTGCAAATGTGGAGCAAATATCTGGCTCCACCAAAGATGACACATTAAATTCATAGTCATCCCAGAAACCTCAGATCTTGCTCTTCTACTATTACTCCTCTTGCTGAAACCCAGTGGGGACAACCAAGAAACTGGCACACAGCAACATTCAGTCTGAAAATCACCGTAGCATGAGGATGAGATCATACCTCAAGAGCTAACAACCATGGTACAGGCACAAATGAACAAACCCATGCTTGCATGACACTTGGCGAGTTTCACTTGCCTGATGTAACCTTGTGACCATATACTCTCACATTTTAGGTTCCTTGATTCGTTAATTTAAGTACAACAGCTGTGATCAAATTATTTTTAAAAACACATTCATTTCATTTAAGAAATGCTACTGATAGGAGTCTATGGCAACTCCTGGAAAATTGTTTCAATAGCTATTATTTTAAAAAGCACACACGATGTTTTAGTATCAATCCGGCTTTAGCTTCTCCTTACTGCCTGGCTACTGCATTGCCACAAGATTTGCACTTCCCATAGAGGTACTTAATTCCTCTGATCACAATACCCCTTCACTTTAGTAAGTGATATGTATATTGAGCTCCCTAAACAGGCTGCTGTACGAACGATTAAAGACAAAGAAGCATTTCCCATCCTTCCGTTCAGAACCCTCCCCTATTTTCCAACACCTTTTTGTGGAGTTCATGGTAGACATGGACCTACCATACCAAGAGTAGGTGCAGCAGGACTAAACACAGAGGCTGCATCTTCTGTTCAACACCCCACTGATTTCAGATGGGCAGAACTAACCCTCTTTGCAGAAGACTGTCTGTACCTGACCACCCAACACCAACCCTAACTCTTTTTAAGAGTTATTGCTTCCCATTCCTGGATCCTTACATGCACAATCACATTTGGCTGAAGTGAAATGCAAAGTTTTCTTTCATGCAGAATATCAAGTATTCCTGATGAGTGGCCCATCCTGCCCTATTTCATATTCTAGCAATTTTATCCCAGTTTTCAGGAGCAAGAGTACATCTTTCTTCCAAACCACCAATAATGGGCACAAGAACAAGAAGCACACCTGTAACAATATCCAGTAAAAATTCAAGGCTTGATAACAATTCAATGTTCTCAATAATATCTTGAGACCTACAGCAACTGGGTAAGTGTTTATCAATCAGTAATTCTCAAGGAGAAGAAGGACGAGCAGTCAACAACTGAATGAACTACTAAAGCCAGTGAAATCCTGTATCAACAATATCAGTATTTTGCATGTCCTCAATGTCAGGCTGATTGTTCAGGCCATCTTAGCCACCCTTGTGTGTACTGGCACAGCAATGCCAATCCTCTGTATTTCCCTAAACTTTGACTTCTAACAAACCTTGCAACACACAACGCAGAGAACTTCTCTGTCAGCTCCTTTCATACCTTTTAGTGTCAAATTATCCAGACCAGCTAGAAAAAAGCAGCAACTGCTGATGCTAGATGCTAACATCCTCCTACATTGCTACCCCTGGTGATCAGGGACCAGGATGTTCTGTACAGAGCCATGAGGATATTTCCGGGATATATCAGAGGAAGGTTCATTTCAGTTCAAGTACAGCATCCCAGGAATACAACTGTACTACTTACACTGCACTTCACTGAGTTGATAACTTTCCTCGGAAAAAGAAGTATCAGAACTATTTAAACTACAGCCCTTCCACACCTGGGCACTCGGCACAAGCTGGCTTCAGCAGGAGCCAGACTGCCTCCCAGCAGGGCTTGTTAGCTTAGGCTCTTCAGCAGGCAGATTCAACAACTTGAATTCAACAGCTTTTGAACCACACAGCTGACTCTGAAAACACAGTAGCTGCACTGTCTTGTGCTTGAACTAAAACACTGTTAGTCCTGAGCTAGCCTAAGGAGCAGCTGAGATGTGGGCATCAGGTACCACATATTCCCAAGCCAGAGAACAGGTTAGTCAAAAGTGATCTAACTCATTCCCTATTTCACATAAACACTACCAGGCAAAGGAAAGATTCTGTTATACTAACAAACTCTATTCCACATAGTAAACCACCCAGCTAAAGTGTCTTGACAGCTTCACTGTCCTCTTGTTGAGAAATGACTTCTTGTGTCCTATAATTTTTTTCATGCTTCCTAGCTTTGCATTTAAAGGGCAGAATTAAAAGCTGTGAACTCATTTGGACTAGGGTTGATAAACCGAACACAATCTCCTTGTATGGAGGTTTGCATTTCCACCCCAACCCAGATTATTTCTTTTCAAGAATATGACCTTTTTCAGCTGTGGGTTTTAAGTATCAAGCTGTGCGTTCCTAAGCAGTTCAGTTCTCTCCAGCTGACTTGCTCACAGCCATGTTTCACTCTGTAGAAATCCAGCCATTTGCAACCATATCTAATTTGGACTATATTCCACTTTACATAAATAAATCTATCAGCAAGTCCTTCCTCTGTCAGTTACATTATTATACTGAACAGACAACAAGCTTTCTAAAACCACAGAAAACAGATTGTCCATTTCAACATGGATTTTCTTCTGCATATGGAAATGAAGAGCATAAACTCAAAACTGAGTGAAAGTGTTCCTCCCAACCTAATCATTTTCAAGAAGCCGTGATAGGCAGATGGAAAGCTAAATGGTGTAGGCAAAAAGCAAAATATAGGTGGTCCAATAAAAGCTCAAATCATGCATTGGCTTGTATAGGATCTGGCTGTGCTCAAGTACTTCCCAGGGCAGTTTCCTCAGCAAACAGATTAACGGTGTCAATCTCAGCCCAGAGGAATGGTAATAGCATCCTCTGCTCTCTAAATTGTGATGCAGGTCACTTGTCTTTTCCGTCAGATCTGCAGATTTTGCCTCCCTCACTACACTGAGCCCCCAAAACTCTGTTCAATTTCAGGCTTCTTTTCCAGGTCCACATTTATATGGTTTCAAGATGATACGGGGTTTGTCTTAAAAATGTAAGATTTAAAATCAGCACGTGTTTATTTGTAATAAGATTCCATACATTGTGGTAGGTGAGTTGTATTTCCTGAAGGTGCTTTCTGTGTAAGAATAACACTTGCTAATGAACTCACTACAGCTGAGTGATTCCCAAAATATCTGTCTTCATTTAAAACAAGACCATTACACTGTAGAGGGAAACTGAGGCAAGGAGATTGGGTACTCTGTGTGACTTCAGGTTTGCTAGTCACCATATTTTTTAAAAGAAAAGTCTCCTCAAATCCACTCATGACAAGAAAGCACTTTCTTCCGTATCTTGGCATGCATCAGGTTCCATTTAAAAATCTTTTAAATGCTTTAAAGGTTTGTTCTTTTTTTTTGCACCATCCATTTTCAAGCTAACAGGACAACCTTTGTCATTAAAAAACCCCCAAAACAAAACATTCTCCTCCTCCCCTCAGCCCCACCCTATTATTACTCAACCCAGAAGGAAATGAAGTAAAACATCTCCATTTGTGAGAGACCTTACTGCAAGGGAGGGACTGAACCCAAGACCAACTATATTTGGAACACAACACAAAACCCACCTTTTCGCAAAAGCCTTCCCCCAATGATGAGCCGACATCCTTTCATAGCCAGATAATGATTAGCATGAAGAGAAAGAAAAAAGAAAAGGAAAAAAAGTAAAAAGCAAATGAAGTATGAAGGTGTCAACAACTGAAATCTTTTTGGTAGATGTTAGTTTTATCCAGTATCTGTATGGTTTCAGATATCTTAACATTCAGAGCATAAGAAACACACAGGGCAGGGGATGACTAGTATCAAAGTTCTTATACTGCTTAAGAAAGTGCCAAAAGTTGAGGAAAAACCTGAAAGAGACAGAATCTGATATCCATTCGAAGAGCTGAAAAACAGTAAGAAATCAGAATGTCCAAGACCTGCAAAAATTTGTGTTTAATTACAGTAAATAGAAAACTCTTTCTGAAACGGGGGAAGAAATGGCATCAACTTTTAAAAAATATTTATTTAATTAAATAGTGAGAACCAGCTTATCATCAGCAAAAAAAAAACTAATAAAATTTGATCTTACTAAGGTCTCTAGGAATGTTTATTACCTTAGCTGTTACCTCACCTCTGCATGAAATACTATGAAGTGACATTATAGAATTTCTTGGAAAGCTGTCAGACCAGTAACAATCATGACAGCCTCATTTCATTCAGCTTTTTTAATTGTAATAAGAAAAAATTGTACTTAAAGCCTATACTTTATAACGTTAATAATGTAAGCATTCCAGGACATGATGAACATTTGAGACACTAAATTGCTTCATTACCTAAAACTGGGCACACAATATATAAATACATGGCAATTTCTGGCTGTGCACTTCCCACTAGCACTCTCATTTACAGAAAAACTTACCAGGAAACATAACATACTTTTTTTTTTTTTAACTCAAAAATATTTTAAATCAAACATGCAAAGACAAAATTTCACTGCAGCCCTTCCCAACCATGTGTTGTATTTTAGTGCCCATTCTCATTAACATCTTTAAGAACAGACAGACTGCTGAGCACTACTCAGTGTAAGAGAAAAAGGTAGCCCTAAGGATATGCACAGAGGTAGCATCTTACTGAGCATCTTACTGAGCACAGATATCTCTGAAACAGCACAGCAGGGCATTCTCCAACTGCTGACGAAGGAATTCTACTGGGAAGTCAAAACAGAGACTTACATTTCTAGCAGCCACCAAAGGGTGTCACAGCAAACACTCAACCACAATTGTTTATACACCAGATACTGCTCTGGGATTCCCTAAACCATCATGTATTATAATATTATATTATTTTCCTAGATTATAAAACAGGAACACATCAGGTGAAGAGTCCTGTATTTGTCCTGATTTTACTGCCCTCCTACCAGTGACCAAGGCACAAATCAGGATATGGAGCAAGGTGGATTTTGTCAGACCCAGTATGCATATGCTGATGTTTGCATAACCAATTATTTGGTTCCAGCACTTATAATTAAAAGGCAGTTTTTAGACTAGCTTGCTCCATAATCCATCTTAAGGGTAAACAGTCATGGCTTCCATCTCACAAAATTTTAAAGGGTCTCCTATGAAGAAAAATGCTATTCACCTAAAGTGACACTGAAGTTATCAACCCATGAAGGCAGATTTATTCACTGACGTGGGCTACAGCCCAACCATTATAGATGTTGTGATCAAGTGGAACAACTGAAAGGGCCAGAATCCATCAAGGGAGACAAGCAGACCTTCTAGAAATATACTATAGATGTTAAGGGAGAGAAAACACTAATTTGGATGCTTCTGTTGTGAAAAGGGGAAGATTTCACTGCACAGTTCTCAGCCTATCATTCACGTAATTGGTACGACATTCATGAAAACAAGTGGCTATTTTAATTAGGTCAGATCTGTCAAACCACCAGCTTAAAGGGGAAACCTGAAGAGTAAACAGCCTTTAGCACATGGAAGCTATACCTCTGACACACATTCCTAACTCCTCCACATCTCAGAGGGGAAGGCAAAATAAAAGAAAAAAACCAGGAGTAACATTCAGGACACGGCAGCTCCAGCTCAAACTGCGCACAGCAATGCAACTCCCTACACTGGGCAGCCTGACGGAGGCAGACAGCAGGGACACAGGACACTTTCACCTGGCAGAGGGAACACTGCTACCCAAAGCAACACTTGCACACTCCTAATTCTGGCTACTGACCAGCAGTGGGAATTGCTAGTGACAAGTGCAGCACTGCCCTGAAGACCAGAGCGGGGAAGTGCTGACAGCAAAGCACTAACAGTCCTCAGCAAAGGGAGGACGCTCCCCACGCAGACACACAGGGTCTGGCTCAAGAGTCCTTCCACGCAAAACCACTAGAGCCTCTGCAATGTGTTTGGTAGTATTTGGTTCATGGTCTATACAGCACATGAAAGAGAGTGAATCTGTAATTCCATGATTAGCACTGAACAACACAACACTGAAGAAATCCTGCTTATATAATCAAAAAGATAAGTCTGGTGCCGGTTAGAAAAGCTCTTTAAAAGCTCTTTTGTTGCTTCACATTATCAAGATCTGACATTCATCATATCTTTCCAGCCAAAGTTCCTTTACTGCTGATTAAAATGGATATTTATTGACATCAGCCTGGGGAATAATAGCTAAAGAGCCAACCATATTCTACTCTTCATCAACAATACTGCCAACTAAGTTGTTTCCAGAATCATCACTGTCAGTAATTACATGCTAAACAAAAAAGAAAAAACCCAACCACCTCACAGTTGGTTTTCAAAAACCACATTGAGCTTGCAGATAGAAAACTCTGCTTAGGCTTTAACCCTGCAGGAACAAATTTTATTTGAAAGTCAATTTCTGTTTATATGTGTATATATACATATTGAGCTCAGCAACTTGCTACTTTATGGGGCAAGAACTCCTCTTCACCCAAGGGTTTCATCCTTATCACAGGTGTACTCAGTGTCTTTCAGGTTTATATTTTAAGAGCAGTACGCACCTATTTATCATATGTTCTAAATAATTTTAGTGGCAGATGATCTTCACACTAAGAAGAGCCAACCTTGATATGGCATGAGCCTAAAAAAAAAGTGACCTCCATTTTTGATCTGGCTGACACCCATGAGGCAGCATTACTTGACTGAGAAGAAGAGGAAGTTGCAGACACATGCTACTTATATATCATATGAAATGGAGATCGGGAGAGACAAATGCCTCCACTCTTTGAATTCCTTTGACTTGAGTCACCTGAGACATGTTGTCAACAGGAACTGTCCGCTTATATCGACATGAATATGTCTTTTGGCTAGAACTAAAATGGAGAATCGAGCAGGTAAGGATAACAGGTGAGTGGGTAACAAAAGCTAGGAGAAGTCTATGAAGTTCAGTGTACTAAATACTGTATTTCCTCTTAATTATTTTCTTCCAGCAATTCCTGTAGTGTGTTCTGTTTTTCAGACTGCTACTTCTAAGGCTGCACCTTACATTTGGGGCTGCTCACGACTTAAGTCTAACTATGTAACATTTTCTGGAGTAAGGTCCTGCAACCTAGTTTTTCTGAGTTACTGAAATAATGTAAAAGAGGAAAAAAAAAAAGTTTGCTTCCAGGAACAAAAATCACCATTTGCAGCTGTAATTATGTATCTCACTTATTGAAATAATGTAAAAAAGGGGGGAAAAAAGAGCTTATTTCCAGGAACAAAACATCCCAATTTACAATGTTGTAAATACGTATCTCTGTTTGTAGTTGTGGCACAACTCAGGTTACCTTAGCCCTAGGGTGCTGTGCTACGACTGGCTTAATTCAAACCGAAACAAGAACACTAGGAAGCATTTCTAACCCTCCCCACCTGAAGTGGACATTCTGTCTGCAGCCACAGAATGGGGATAACCCCACTTTTCTGAAGGGTTTATAGCAGTCAGATCAGAGCTGACCAGACTCATCACACAGCCCCGTGATAATTAGTGCTGGCACAAACCGCGGGTGGGCAGAGGCACCCGAGGCTGATGCCCCCAGCAGCCTCCCATCAGTGCGAGCAGACTGAAACCAGCTGATTAAACACCACAGCACAGGCTGTTCAGCACAGTTAAGAATTAAATGTCTCACTGTAAAAATGTAAAAATACTAGCAGTTGGTGACTCGCAATGGCAAGCAGTCTCACCGGGTATTTTCCGAGTACACAGTACCAGGCCTGTTGGGCATCAGCATTTTTTCCTGCTCTGAGGAATTTCAGCACTAAAAAATACATCCCAGGTGAATTCCTAAAATATTTTTTATTTCTAGTTATTTTGCCACCTTCACCCGATTTAATTCAAACCAGAACACTTATGACAACTGGTGAAAAATATGGAAGAATGTAGATGGTCCTGCAGAAGAAAATCTGTCAGAACTCTTGGCCACATGAACACTTCCCTCCTCAGCCCCTTCTTTAAAAAAACCCACAGGATTTCATGCTACGGAAGAAAGCATTCCAATTACAGATCTATTTGTAATAGGAGAAGACTGATAAATAATATATAGAACAATGCAAGCTTGCATATTGTCTGCAAATGCTCTAATGCATTTCATAGTTAATTGGTAATAAACCAAGGCATACTGCACTAACTTCGCCAGTATCTTAAAATACATTTTTGTACCTAACCCTGCCTTTACTAAATCTTTTTAAATGAAAAAAAAAGGGGTGATACTTCTGCTGCACCGAATCCTTTTGTGAAAGCACAGTTGCCATCATGCTGGCATTTTTCAATAGCAAATTTTTCACATTAGGCACAGTCATGGAGATAAGAGTATATTTTAGTCTTGCTTTTCCTCAAATTACTTAAATTTTTAATTCAGAATGGCCTGCAGAACCAACACATTCAAAACAGTTACCCCTTCCCCCCACAAAAAACACAGCTGTGCAATGAACACAGAGGTTTTAATTAAACACTTTAATCCAAGATTTTTCTTTTCTATTTCACGCTGTTAAAAAAAGTAATCTTCCAACCTCCATAACACCTGTATTTCCTTGTTTCTATCTATAGTTTGCTATCATCTTCCCACTCTTTGGATATCTTTTTAATGAATAGTTGTCCTACTCCTCACAATCTTGCTCCTTCTGCTCCTATTTGTCACTGGTTGTCCTCCATCCTACCATATGCACATTCCTCCGTGAGTCCTCTCATGTTGTTTTCCACCTTCTATCTTCCTTTCCCACTGTGTTTCCACACTCTTTTCTCCTCCATCTTCTCTCCCTTCCTTCTCATCACTAGTAAAACAGGTTTACTCATCCTTCTGTCATCTGAAGTCCTTCTTCTGTGTCTATCCTATCTCCCAGATTCACATGAAGGAGGTCTCTGCTGTCTCTCTTGCTTTCTCTCTCACATGGAGGACACATCTTTGAAAAAGCCAGAGAAGACCTGATCCTCTCCTGCACTTCTGTCCCCTAAGCAGCTGGCAGCCACTGCTGCACAAGACATGGCCAGAGAGGAGCTGCTCTGTCTCTGCGGTGGAGCCAGCTCATCGCAGGCCAACAGCCAGCTTCCAACTGTCCAAGTGTGAAGTTCCTATGATCAGAGATCATCTGGGATGCCTTTCCTCTCAAAACCAGGT
Organism: Melanocharis versteri; assembly: GCA_013397845.1. Taxonomy (NCBI): domain Eukaryota; kingdom Metazoa; phylum Chordata; class Aves; order Passeriformes; family Melanocharitidae; genus Melanocharis; species Melanocharis versteri. The sequence goes on along the minus strand of VZTG01003434.1, from coordinate 38,688 downwards.
GACTCGGAGCCAAATTCTTTAATCTCAAAGGCACTAAAGGCTTGGTAGCTCTGAGTAGCTTTTGGAGAAAGTCACTGTGACAGTATTTCCACTTCAGCATGTCTTGATAAGAAGCCTTAGGAAAAAAAAATAAAAATCAAGTCCTGGCAATTACTTTTTTTCTTCAACAGGACCTGCCAGCCGCTGAACATGGTTAACTGCAAGCACAGACAATGATAATTTACACTCACTGTCATTCTGGAGGCTAACTTCATTTTCAAAACTGCAAGTATAGGCATGGATAAGCTATGATCAGCACGCTTCAACCAGATTCAACACCAGCCAAGCCTTTGTCAGCAGTGGTAACCTTCCAAGCAGAGAGAAGGCATTAATGGGGTCCACAACCATGGCCCAAAGGCTAGCTGAATACCTTGGCACCTCCCAAGCCTCTTCAAAGAGTCCTCTGAATATTAACTAATTAGACTTCTCTTATGTGAAAGAGAATGAATCAAGGCTCAATTTACCTGCCAACACAACACACCCAGATTTGGGGTAGAAGAACAGTCAGCTGAAGTATCAAAATTATTGCATTTAGTATTAAAAAAGAGACCTGGCGTTCACAGCTGTAGGGGTAATTCAGACAGACTAAACGTCAGATTTAAATTTTGTTTTTAAGCAAGGCTGAACAGAATAGAGTTTGATAAATTTCTAGATAGCCGATGGCCAAAACATCAGAGAACTTCCTGAGGAATATGATATTGTATTGGGATGGCTTGGCTCACTGGATCTGGCGAGCACTTGGACTAATCACTCCCTGTCAATATCACTACCTACAGGTACTTCTGTGGAGATCGGCACAGAATGCAGCAATTGAAAAATATGTCTTATTCTAAACCTACGGCAATTCATCTGCAAGCAACACAATCCATGTATGTCAAATTATGAAGATAACTAAACAGAAGTGTTAGACCAATATTTTGAAGTGAGAACAAGGTGCCTTAAGTGGAAGACATGTAAAAATGTAACTTCAAGTGCTAGAACATACAGCTTGTGAATAATTACGTTTCCTTGAGCACATATTAAGTCTTTCCACTGCTAAGTTACCCATAGTAGAGTTTGAATTAATTGGGGAATCTGAACACTTTCTAAAATGATTTACTATGTGGCCTCCACACATTCACATGGAGCTTGAAAACCCCCAGTCATGTTTGTTATAGACTAAAACAATCATCCAAATAAACTCTGCATAGTATTTTGTACAGTACGTTTCAACTTCAACTCTCCCCATGGCATAGGAAGGGCCGCATAATATTTTAATTATTTTCTTCCACAAGACAGGAAGCTCATTGAGATTTTACAACCAAATATGCTTAGTTGGCTTTTTGCTCAATACAGCCCTTAGCCTGCAGGTTGCATGTAGTGCTAAAACAAATAAAGATCACAGAAGTTAGAAGTGCCTATTATGTCAATAAAATCTAAATCCCTAGTAATGCAGTAATTGTTCCATGCAGCATGTTTTCTAACGCTTTGTCTGGTCTTGTTTTAAACAATGGGGCTACCATCACTTTTCTCGGACTATTTATGGTCTGGAACAATCCAACAGTTTTTCCTGATCTTTAACCAAAGTTTCCACCTTTTATGCCAGTCCAAAACATAAGAAGCCCTTGCAAAAAAAAAAAAAAGCCTCCTCCATCAAGCTTAGCATCTATCTTATAAAGAATACCAGACAGCCTTTACAAAAAGCTGAATACAAAGTTCACCAATCAACTCATTTTAGACTACAGTGAGTGACAACTCCCTTCTGTTTATCATTTGGGGACATGTCAGAGCCCATGCAGAAAAATGGTTAGACAGGATACACCAGGATCAAGTAAGTTTTAACTTAGGAGAAATACAGTTTCTATCTGCAGAAAGGGAGTCGCCTACCGAGCTTCGTTTGTTGCTATATGCTCATGTGGTAGGACTACTTTTTTTTTTGTTCTTTCTTCCTTTAGCATACGACCTTTGTGACTGACTCAATCTTGTAAATAAAGTGTCAATTCCTAAACCTTAGCTTTGTCACGGTAAAAAAAAAAAACAAACAAAAAAACCGAGGGGGGAATATGGTCTGAAGGGAACAGGCTCCCTTGCGCGAAGGGTAATTCCAATAAAGAAACCCTTTTAATGTCATCTGAACAGGTGACTAGCCTAACAGCGTCATTACCATCGAGAACCCTGCAAATTAAGCAGGGAAGAGGCCTATTATCTAGGTCACCTAGCCCACCCCTAGCCAAGCTGAATTATTCCCATCTGTTTACCAGAGGTTTATTCGGGTGCTTTAGCAGTAAGTTTGCATATCAGGAGAAGGCAATAGCCCCCCAGAGCTCCCCTCCCCACCGGGGATCCCCGTTACCGACATGCCCAACCCGACCCTCGCCACCCTGCGACACTCGAATACTACAGGGGGAATTAAAGAGGGGCACCGGGTTTGGGAGGGGGAGGGATGCCCGCAAACGCCACGGAGCCGGCGAACCGTGCTGTGGAGGGGTTAAAATAATAATCAATTCAGAATAAATCGGCAATTTGGGCAGCGCACAGGCGGCGGGCGGCTGCTGACAGCGCCCCGCGGGGCGATGCCCCCGCGGCGGGGCCGGGCGCGGTGCGGCGCGGTGCGGTGCGGCGGGTCCC
>VZTG01003434.1:14191-35590 GCA_013397845.1 Melanocharis versteri | reverse complement strand
CTCCGTGCGGCCCGCGTCCTCCGGGGATCGGCTCCTGCCCTCCCGGGCACCGGCCCTGCCCTCCCTGCGGCCCCGCGTCCTCCGGGGATCGGAGCAGCCCCGGGGCGGCACGGCTTGTGGTGCGGTTCGCCTTTATGTGACCCCACCTGGAGCACTGCCCACAGCTCTGGTGTCCCCAACACAAGGAGGACATGGAACTGCTGGAGCAAGTCCAGAGGGGACCTCGAAGTTGCTAAGAGGACTGGAGTACCTCCCCTACAAAGATCGAGAAAGTTGGGGCTGTTCAGCCTGGAGAAGAGAAGGTGGTGTGGGGAAACTCAGCAACCTTCCAGTGTCTGAGGGGGTCTGCAGGGAAGCTAGAGAGGGACTCTCCATCAGGAACTGTAGTGATAGGACAAGCAGCAATGGGTACAGATTGAAAGAGGGGAAAATTAGATTAGATATTAGCAAAAAAATTTTTACTGTGAGGGTGGTGAGGCACCAGAACAGGTTACCCAGAGAAGCTGTGGATGCCCCATCCCTGGGAAGTGTTGAAGCCCAGGCTGGATGGGCCTTTGAGCAACCTCGTCTAGTGGGACGTGCCCCTGCCCATGGCAGGGGGTTGGGACTAGGTTCTTCCAACCCCTTAACAGTCTGTGATTCTATGATTCTATAAAGAGGCCCTCGGGGAGCTGCAGTGTGAGGTGGGGTGGGGAGCTCAGGTGTTGGGGAGCACCGTGGGGCAGAGGGGATGGAGCCACAGAGTGGCTGGAGAAATGGCAGCTCTCCCTGCGGAGCCAGCCCTTAGCTGGGGAAGGGGACAGACCCCGCTGCCCACTCACAACCAGGGGAAGGGACGCTGGCGTGGGTGAATGGGTCATCTGTGTTCAGGGTTCGGTCCCTGGGCCATCTGCCAAAGCATGTCCTCCCTTTTCTTGGGCTTTCCCAGCCCTGAGGATGATGTGTGGTACAGAAGGGAGCTCACACCTGGCGAGGGTCTGAGACTGGTGTTGGCAGATCTCACCTGGTGCTGTCAGACGCCCATACAGTGTTACAGCACTGCGTTTTCATACCAGCTTGGTGCTTGGCTCGTTTGTTGAAGGAGGGTGGAAGCCTGGGCTATCAAAACATTCTTTGTATATCCAGTAGTTACTCTGCACAATCCTTTGTAAGTCTATAAAGAAGATCTTGGTATAGTCGTGAGTAGATCTAATTATGAATGAAAAACAAGAAAGAGAAATAACTTCTGTATATTCAGTATGTAGGTGGTTTAAAACCAAACCTATTTCTATTTGGGTTGTTTTTTGGGTTTTTTTACAGAGAAAATGTGAACCTCTGTACAAAAAAAAGTGCTGGATCTGGTGGGATTTGTATAAACTTGGCACATCTGTGATCTGGCAGCCTAGCAGTAACATTTTGTCTTTCTAAAGTGGTGTCTCTGTTACAAACTTTATGGCTCTCAAAGATTTGCCGGCTTAGCCCAGAAATCCATCTTACAGTGCAGGTGATATTTCTCTTGCTTTTGGAGACATGAGCAGGGAAAGATGGCCTTTGAACACCATCCAATAAAGTTGCATGTCTGTTACTTCATCATCAGGACTACAAAATGCTCCACAACACCTGACCTTCAGATTTTCCTTCCTAACTCATTAAGCTGATATCTTGCTCTGTGTTAATGACAGGAATTTTGGATTTCAGGACTCGCCTCTTGTGCAAATGTCTGTATTTCTGTGTGTACATGTACATCCATGTGTGTATTTGCTCAGACAATACATACTCATAGTGGAGCCACATTCCCTGGGAAGCAGGCAGGACCCTTTGCACAGAGCAGGGAGTGGGATTTGTCTATATATGACTTGCCAAGGTCAGTCACGAATTCTAAAGCAAAGCCAGGAAAAGTATCCAGATCTCCTGACTCGGCTTTTGCCACAGGGCTGCTGCTTCATCTTTTTCTTTTTGGTTGCCAGTAGAATATGTTCTTTACAATGTGTTTGTAAAAATCATAATTGAGTTATGACAGAGTCAGAAAAAGGGCAAAAAATGGGCAGAGGTTTCTCTGGATTGTTACCCAGCTTAGTGCTGTCACCCTGCACTTGTGGGCACTCCAGCCAGAGTGGGAAGGCTGAGCTGCCTGCGTTGGAGAGATTGGCAGCGTGTGAGCAGCACACGTAATGCTGTTTGCACCTAGGAGTGTGCCTGTCCTGATCTGTGCAAGTTCTGTGCACAGGCATGAAGAGGCATTAAACCTAGCATTCTGTTTTACATACTTGCATTTCTGCTCCATGGAAGCAGTAGTCACTCCGATAAAATCTGAACTGTACAGTGGTGGATGGTCAGATGAAATTCCTGGGCCTGTTGATCCAGTAGGAGTTCCACTATTGCCCTTGATAAAGTCCACATTTAATACTTGCAGTCCAAATTTAAAGGGGCTGGGGAAAGGGTACAGGGAGCAGGGGAGCTGTGGGGGATGACTGTATCTTTCAGAGTCATGTTTTTGATTGGCAAAGGGATTTTGAAGAGCGAACTTCTGAAGAAGTGCTTGAGACCACAAAAATAACAGTAGCTGATTTTGCTATTTTATTGCCATTAAATGACAACATTGATTAGAGCTGGTTTTACTGTGTAGCGAAACTTGCAAGGGAAATGACAAACTGCGTAGCAGGTGCTTTCTTCTATATTTCATTGTTCCTATATTCTGCTACTCCCATTTAAACAGCTGAATTAATTTCAAAGTGTATTCATGTTCTTCTTAGAACTTGGGCTATAGAAAAAAGCTGATTATATGGGTTTCCTTTCTTTGTTGTTCATAAATATTCTGTGCATTATCAGGTACTACTTAAGCTGCATTCACAAATCAGAAGGTGATTTTTTTTCCTATGTAAAGGTTCTGAAAACTCAGAAAGCAGTCTGATAATCCAATCATGCTTTCTGGTTCTTGAGCTATCACTAGTAATAGTGACAGTGATTTTGTAAGGGGGACTTAGATGATAACGTTTGTATGTTACCAGAATAGCCTGCAATTTGCGTTTTGAGCTGTACTGGCTACAATGCTAGCAGTTATAAAAACTTGGTTTTGGCAGTAGAGCTGGAGAATATGACTCAAAAACATACAGGAAGCAGATTCTTCTAGTTAAGGTGCCATTTTTATGTCACTCATTTGGCTGCCACCTCACACAGAAAATGATATGATACAGAACAATGTCATTGTGGTGAAGAATTTAGGATTTTTTTCATCTGGACATTAAAAGCCACATTAAGAACCTCTTAACACTGCATTGTACAGAGTAGACTTCAGCAGCATTTGCAGTCAGAGCAAAAAATGTTGGACTTTATTACAATTGCTGGGCAAAACATAAGGATTAAGTTTAATGTATTCATATGCACAGGTTTTGAGTCTTAGTTCTAGAAGAAGGGTTACAAATGCAGAGCTGACTGAGGAATTTGTATTCCACTCACCGCTCTTTAGAGGTTGGGGACTGAAAGACATCAGTTGGTAGAGGCAAGTAGAAAATCAGATAATGTAATTGTTATAGGTGCTTTGTTGTGTCCTGCAGCTATGACAGTACTTACCAGCTGGGAATCTGTCCAGGTATTAAATCATTTTAGTTTATACAAAAATTCCAGTTTAACTTGATAGTTGTTAGCCCTGATGAAACTTTTTTGTTTTTCCTTTAAGCCTTTGAAAAACACATTTTAAAATACATTACATCCACTGGGGTGTAGCTAATATTATTCATTCTTATACCAATGCCTTTTTTTTTCTTGTAGAAATTCTGAGGTAATTCCATGCAGTGAAAGATTTCCAGGACTGTTTTATCATTAGTGTTGTCTTTAGAACTGAAGTAGTTCCTTGCATTTGAAGTCAGTATTTGTATTTGGTTTTAGAATCTTAGCTTCCAGACAACACATAGTCTTAGCAGTGTTTTAGGGTAGGAAGAAGTGTGTGATTTTTAAAACGTCAATGGCAAAGCTATTGATAGAAAAGGACTGATTGCTGTATGCAACCTGAATCAATAGTCCACACTCAGTTATAATGAGGCCCAAGTACAACCTGCTGCAGGGCCAGAGCAAAATGTGGTGTTGACAGCAGAGAAAACATTGGAAAGAGAAAAGATCTTCCTTCTTGGCTTCATGTCAAGCAGAGACTGAGATCTGAGAGATTGGAGAAGATTTTGCATGTGTTAACTTCTCCTTTTGGTCCATACAAGTGCCTGGGGACAGTAGAGTGGCCATGGCACTGCAACTGCTCTGCATTCCTCAGTTGAGGAGAGGTTTGGGTGCTGGGCTGCAGCCGTGGGCAAACAGGAGCAAACAGCGGTGGTTCCTGAACTGCACGCCTCATTTAATTTCCTTCCTGTAGGGCCAGGCATGCCCTGCATTGCCTGCAGAACCATGACACGTGAACCTTCGTGATGGGATCGCTATCAAGTGCCTGAACTGCACTAATTCCACCACCATTTGACGCAAATGCCTATATGGATCATAGCTCCAGGACAGAATCACAGTGCTGCGGAGAGCTGGGTGAGAGCATTGCTCTCATCGGTTGGCACAAGGTCACTGTTTAGAGAAGTAGAGGATTGAAAATACCTCCTTAGCTTCCCATGACCCTGATGCCATGTGGGTTACAAAAGCAACGCAAAGGACAAGTAGCCAGTTGGTGGTGATGCTAGCTCTGGATTTGACTCCGTCTATTTGAAGCTAAAGTAGGTGTTTTATAGCAAGCCTCTTCCATTCCTAGCACATGACCCCACCAAAGCAGCATCCTAGATGCTTTGCCATCTGGGTCAGGCATGTTACTGTGCCTCCTATGCCACTTCCTGTGTGGTTGATACTGAATCAAAGACTCCATTCACAATGATGGGAAAAGAATAGATGACTCCTGAACGTGTCATGTTTTCAAGTGCCAGTTAAGAATTGGTGTGCCCATGCAATACTGGGAAGTCATTGTTTTGTAGCAGTAAGATGAATTACAGGGCTTTTGAGTCCAGGTTATCCTAAAAATTGGTACAGCCCACACTTGTTAAATCCACTTCCTTCATACAAGGCTGTGTGTCGAGGTCCAGACATGGGCTGAGCCTCAGTAGTTTCTGAAGGCACTTTTGGTGAAGACCCAGGTTGTTGCTCACAGAGTCTCCAAAGTTTTAGCAGAACCAAGCCCTGAAGTCCCTCTGTGTATTTCCCTGAAGTAACTTGTGTTTGATTTGGATTGTATCTTTTATTTAAATATTACCAGAGACAAGGAATCAGTGAGCAATTTAGGAAGACTGTCCATGGAATTGTTCCTCCTCGCTTTTAGAAACCTTTGCTTCTGCTCTGGATATGCCTGCTAATGACATCTTCCAGCTATGTAAACTTTCCTGCTTTTGTGTCATGGATGATCAGACTTCTACTCCAGATCAGGACCCAGCTCAGCCCACATCCATCTCTTCAGAGACTGAAGAGATTGAAGTCTTGGGGTCTGTTATCAAAAGGCATCCTATTCCAATTTGTAAGCAGTAGTATGCATGTTTCCTGTGATTCATCTCTACCTTATCCATTGGTTTGTGCTGTGGATACCAGATGTGAGCATGGTTTTTCAGCTGTAATAACATGAAGCCCAAATGTAGACATGACGCAGATTATTTTGCTGATGCCACAGCCAAAGAACCCATTTAGCCCTCTCAGATACTGTGACTCTGAACTCTGGAAGCTCATGTTCAACTGTGTCACGTTCCCTTTTCAGTATCTCTGACCCTTCCCCTCCATATGGTATCTCCTGTATTGAAACTACCCTTTATTATTATTCCTACAGGTGTGATTTTTACCTTTGGTCGTACTCAAATGTGTATTGTTCATCTGAATGCAATTTTGCAAACTGGTTTGTTTTTACCGGTGACACGTCCTTTAATTTTTACCTTTTTTCTCTGTCTTGGTGTCATCTACTAACCTTATCAGCAATCCTTTTGTTTCTTGATCAAATGTCGGTTGGTGAAGATGAAGAACCTATTGTGCAGGGTTATGGGACCATATTGCATTTTTCCGATGTTAAAAAATTGTTGAAAAGTAATTGCCATCTTGAAAATTCACACAATGCGCAGGCCATCCAGGGTGGGAAAGGGAAAAATAAACAACTCTGAGAAAACGCAGCTGATTGGTGGGGTCTGTCTGCAGGCAAAGGGAAGGGGTGCAAGGACTGAGGACTGAATAGATGGTTGGGGTAGGACACTGAGCCAAAGGTCCCCAGGTGACACCCAGGGAGCAGCGCCTGCTGCTCACAATGCCCCAAGCACCCTTCCAGGAGCCCCATGGTGGTGTCTCAGGGATGATCAGTTAGACAACCAATTTATATGTGTCATGTTGGCTTTGGATTGTTCCGGTTTCTTAATCACCATGTCCTGCTGCAACAAGTTGAAGGCCTTAAAGAAGTCCAAGTGTTTTACATCAGCGTTGTTGCGTTTATCACTCAACCTTACAATCTCCTTGGTGAAAGATAACAAGTCAATTTGAAAGGGTCTCTTCCCATAAACTCCTGTTGATTGGCATTAATGATATTTTCCTCCCTTAATTCTTTGTTAATCTAGATCCATATGAGTCATTCCATTATACTGCAGGGACTCGTGTCAGGAGAGAGGCCTATAATTACTTAGATCCTTCTCTCTACCTTTTCCAAAATCTTTTCCAACATCTGCTTTCCTTCGGAGCTTCCCCACTGCCTAAAAATTTACTGGATATCACAGGCAACTGTATTGTTGTGCTTATGTGTTGAAGGCATCCTTGATGATTACCCAGAGTCAGCAACATTATGTGTGCTAATGAAGCAAGGGGTGGAGGGGTTGAACGATGAATTAACTCTGTAATCAGAAACAACCTTTGCAAAAGCAAAGAAGAAATATTTTATTTTCATGTTTATCCTGAGTTTCTATATCACAACCTACTGTTATGGCTACAAAGGGTAGAAGGTCAACAGCTTCAAATTGAATTGAAAAAATGTCACATTGATGCTGTTGCCCCAATCCTAATTATAATTCACATCACACAAGAACAGAAAAACACTTTTGGAGAGAGAGGGGATGTTTTATCATCTAAGCACGGGACAGTTTTCAAGATGCATAGAAGAGCAAAACGTATTAGAAGGAATGAAAATGAAAAGCAGGAATTAAGACTGTCATTATTTCAAACACACACAAATAATAAACTCAAGTCCTTTATTCATCTGTATCTGTATTTATCTGAACAGGCATCTGAAGTTGCTGTTGAGGGCCAGGTTCCCCCTGGCTGCCCCTGCAGCCAGCCTGGCTGGTGCTTCTCGGTGGGAAAGATGTACTCCCAGCTCAAGCTTTGGAGGAACAGGACGTCTTTGTCCCAAAATAGTCAGGGCACCAGCTCTGCTTCTCCCTGGCCAAGAGTGCCTGTCACAGCTTAGCCTTTTTTCACTGATGACAATAAACGTTTTGGGATTAGGTCTGTGGTCTGTATGAATCACAGAGCTTTGTAGGACTTGCTTCAAGTGTCTGGCACTATATAACCATAATAAATGAATAGTCCCTGTTGGCAGTGAAGTCCATGCATGCTGCAGGTATTCTGAGCAGAGAAAATCAAGTCTGTGGTGTACAGCTGAAGAGTTTTCTCCATGCGTCTTGGAGTTTCCCTTCGAATAACTTGCTTCGATTTTCTTTTCACGTTACACACCATCACATGACTTATAGGCATGCATTTACCTACAACTACATAGCGTTAATCACCTCTCATTGCTTTTATTCCCTTTTGCCCTTCTCTCTTTTAGCCCAGTACTTATCCTAAGACTTATAGGACCAAAGTCTCCTTTGACTATTCATAAAAATACCATTAGAGCAGCCACAGCAGTGAGCTGCTCTGAGCGGTGCAGGAGGGGAGCCCTCAGAACTCTCTTGCTTGGGGAATGCTGCTTTTTGGGGGCTCTGCACCCCTCCCCTGCCCTCAGTGAATGCCCACTTTGCCACCTACCTTCTCCCTGGCCCCTTAGCTAGTCTGTCAACAGAGCGATAATTCTTGCTGGCAGGATTTACCCTTGCAAATATAGGATCCCGTTGAGCTAATAAATACTTCCTGTCATTGCCTAGGGTTGCCAACAGTAACATTCCCTTCCCCATTTATAGGAGATGCTGAATATGGCATTGGTACTATTAACACCTTTAATGTTTCTCCCATTAACATTTTCTGCCTGTAAAAGGATTTTCATATTTTCTGTTGGTTCTGGTTTTACTTTCTTTGGTGGCTACTGAATCCTGAAACGCCTGAACTTCGAGGAATCAGACCTTTAAATTTGTTTTTAAACTTTCACAATAATTGTGGATTTTTCAGTCTGACTTTGAAAAGCAGGATAATATTGGAGAGAAATGTGTGTGTATGACTCTGAATGCTTTAGGAACCTTTTGTATTTATCCTTTTTTTCAGCAGCAATATGGAATCAAATATCCATGAAAAAGAATAATAATTATTAATATAAGACTTTTCTATGACTAGAAAGAGAAAAAAGGGAAATAAAAGAGGGAAGATTGAAAAAAGGGAAGATAACAGAATGGAGACGATTTTGCAGGTTTTTAGAGGTTCAGTAAATGTTTGCTCCTGTTTTTCAAACAGCTTTTGCTGAAAGCACTTCTGTGTATCTGCGTTAGCAGATGAGATGGTTTTAACCCCAGCAAGCAGGGACATGGGAGCAGTGCTGGTTCCTGCTGCCTTGCCCCAGGAGGGGAAGTGAAGGATGGCATTGGAGGACCTGGGTGGGCTGTGGGAGAGGAGGAAGGGAACACACATGTGGACATGAATGAAGAGCTGACAGACTGGAAAGGCACATGGATCTGAGGGATGGGAAGAGAGCTAGCAGCTGGAAAAACATGCAGTCACTAACCCTGGGAGAATTTTCCTTTTGAGTAAATCTGCTCCTCTCACAAAGAGGAGTGAACTCAGAGGCCACAATAGGTCCCACACTGGGTGTGATCCTGGATGGTTTGAGTCCTTGTTTCCTCATACTACTGGGCTTCAGTGAGTATTGCAGTTGGTTATTGTGGGGCTGAATCTCTAGGACACCCTTTAAGAGGAGGAAAAGCATTTTGCCTTCTTATATGAGGGAGATGACCTGTGAGGGCACTTGTCTCCAGGGGACACTGCTGAAAGTCAGAGGCATCACGTTTGTTCACCTGAGACTGAGCCTGGGCTCACCTGAGGCCAAAGTCTGACTGCAGTGCATTGAGCAAGGATGTTTGGAGGGCATAGAAGGGCTCCTTTACTGGGGCTGCCCATTAGAGGAAAACGTGTTGTTTCCACTGGGCCACGTTTGCCATTCACTGCCATGTCCTGCAGGCCTCTCCTTGGCACTGTGCCATAGATTTCAGGGCCTCTGGGCTTCTCTGGGAAGACCCAGCACAGACTGGGAGAGGACTTGGGAAATGCGCTCTGTCCTCGAGATATGGTGTGGGGCAGGCACAACCAATGCGCTTTGGCAGTGCTGGCAAATGCTGTGTAAGCATCCATACACACTCTCACACACATATTTATATTCCTCTGTGTCTGCATGCATATAGCAGGAAATCTTCTGCTCCCCTTGTAACAGACCCTCCCAGTATCGCTAAGCGTGACACACACTCCGCTTGGGAGTCCATGGAGGCTGTAATGTCTAACAGAGTAGGATTTATCTCATTCTCTAACACCTAGGGAAAAGACTAATACTCTTTTCTAAAGTGCTGCATTGTTTTTGGGTTCATCTATATTGCTTTTAATATTTTATGTATGTGAATGTGATGTACTGCAGTGAAAACACCCTTATATCTTTTTCTAGTAAGTGCGTCTTTCAAAACTAGAAATTATGTCAAATGATGGAGAGGAGCTCTGGGTCTGGAAGGCACAAGGAAATGCATAAAAGATGAAGGCCTATTTATGTTTCTCACACGCACGAAAAACCCTCCAACCAAAAAAACAACCCACCTACATTAAAGAAACACTGTTCAAGCTACAAAGAAAACCAGCCAGCATGTGGCCTCTCTGTACTTGCACATTAGGATCCAGGCTTTAATTACAGGACTGCATGCTGCCTTTCCAGAGGCACAGGGGACCTGCACTGGGAGCAGAGCTGTGTGTGGGAGAGGAATCCCCTTTGCTGGGTTAGCTGGGTTACAGCAGGTACCTCTACCAGGAGCAATATAAATGCAATATTAGCACAACAAAATGGGCTGGTTTCCTCTAAGTCAGCAGTTAAACTGCTTTAGGGCTCACACAGGACTGCTTCAGGTATCTCTCCAAGCAGGATTGTGGCTCTGGTGTTGTTCTGCCGGTAGGAACCATCCATTTTGTGCATGGAGATGAGCCTGGGTGGGGAGCCTTGAGGAGACAGTGAAATGGGAAACGAGCAGAGGCAGCTTTGCTCAGTTTCTCCTACCCCTGGAGCGGCCAGCTGTGTGACTTCAGCTCTCTGAAGGTCACTTGCACACATGCTCACTTCTGCAGGGGTGCTCCTGGGTTCCAGCAAAGCATGTGGGAGTCCCCAGCAGGCCCACCTAGGGGGCAACAGGGCCAGCAGCACAGCCAGAGTGCAGAGGCCACCAGGGAGAAGTGTGATGGGATCTAGCCATGTGTTTGTCCCAGTGGAAGGCTGCCATCCGCAAAGCGTCAACCAATGTGAGACATGGGACCAGAAGGTTTCAGCTGACGATGGAGGAGAAACACAGATGGGAGTATGTGGTTCTTCCCAGACATTGCAGGGGAAACATCCTAATGGGGAGAAGAGACTCCTCTTTCCTGCTGTCCCATGTCCTCTGAGGTCCACTCCTTCCTTTCCCCCAGCTCCTTATCCCAACTTGCCCCTCCTCAGCTATCCCATCCTATCTCAGACTTTCCCCTTCTGATCCCAGGATGCCCACAGCTCTTCTCTCTACCTCTTCATCCCAGAGCTTTCCCAAAAGGTCAGGGACAAAAAATGTCATCTCCCAGCCTCACCCTTGCCAAGCTACCTTGACCGAGATGTCCTGGCATGGCAGCCAGCTGGCACATCTGAGGCCAGCCCTGGTGGTTAGAGCCTGGCAGAATATGTCTGAAACAGGTTTTACAGAAAGAACCCCGTGCCATGGTGACAGCAGGCAGTGCTGCCAGTCAGCAGAGACCTCCTGTGCCTGAGCAGCCTGTGAGGCTGGCAAAGGCAGGGCGTGTTCCTGCAGGCTTGATTCCAGGTGGCTGTGTGGTTGTAGCCATTAGAACACGAACTTGCAGGTCATTCTGCCTTATTAATCAGGGAAAATAATTGGCTTCCTTCTCATGAATGTCCTCCAACATCATCAGGGCCGGGCTTCATGGTGAGCTGGTTCTGGGAACCAATTCTGCAGTTAGGAACAGACATTCCTGCTGAAGTCAGTGGCTTCTGCTTTTCATCAGGCAAGGTGCTGGCTCCGAAATTCCTTGCAGTTGCCCTCTTTCCTGAGGAAGCTGAATCCATGCATGGTTTTGTGGGCTTGTAAGCATTTCATAACTTAATAATAGGTCACATTAATTCATCTTTTTGCTCTGCTTTTACTCTTTAGAAAGATGGAAGTTATTTTTTAAAAATAAAGCATTGCATATGCTGTATGTGGGAAGTGGTGATTTCTAGCTATGGACTGAGGGGGCAAAATTGTATAATTTATAACTGTATCATAAATAATGAGTCTGATGCCTGTGTTACTGTGATTTTATACAAGTCTAAAAGTGGCTTCCTGAAGCCAAGACTCAGCCCTAATATGTTATCACTCCATTGCAGAGCTACAAAACAGTGGAAGCCAGATCCTTAGTTGAACAAGAAGAGTTTCTTTAACTTTATCTTTCAGTTCAGCTTATGAGCCAGGCTGTAAATCCATTGCATGATTCAAACCCATCACTTTTGTACCAGAAGATGGGCTGGAGTAGGCGTGGAGTCCTGGACAGGAATCAAGGACTGGCAAGATGTTAGGAAAATACCTGCTCATCTGGACTGCCTCAGGGCAGCTACCCTCACTTGTCCCAGCTGATGAGCTGGCCCTGAAGTCACAAGGCAGCACCAAACCTGCAGCATGCTGTTCATTGCCTCTGATTTCTTTGACAGATGTGAGTGCAAGGCAGGATGAAGTCCCAACTTTCTCAGCACTGTGAGTTCAGAGAATCAGAGGTTGCTGCTGACTTGCCAATTCTCAGCCTTCCTCAAACATACCCACATTACCGTAACTCTGATGCCTCAAGGGGCTGAGATGTTTGAACTGGATTCACGGCGCACGCATTCAAACACAGAATATGTGCAGGGTGAAAATCCCAACCAAACAACAGACACACAAAATGCTGAGGTACAGCTGTCTGGATGAGACTTGTGTCCTTCCAGCAACTGCAGACTGAATAAGAGGGAAGGTGAGGCCGTCTGCTCTGTGCCACTGGGGTTTCTGCCCCAGGAGATGGCAAAACATGGCAGACAGAACCTGTCTGCAAGGAGCCCAGGCCAGACTGCTCCCCAGTACACAGGCACAGCCCCTGTCCTTCACAGCCTCTCATACCGAGACAGAGACACGTGCGATTTGCCCCCATGGGCTTATCCATCCTGTCACCCTTGGGCTGTTCTGTCCCCACCCCACTGCTGGGAATATTGTGCCCACTTCTGATGCAGCTGCCCCTGGGTGCTTGCACCTCTCACTGCCTCTTGCTGTGCCACACATCCACTGCAAGTTCCAGGAGCTCCTCGAAGGCCTGATCCTCCTTTTGTGCCAGACGGACAGCCAGTATCTCCACTGCTGGCTGCGAAGTCTATCCTGATGTTTCCATGCTTAAACAAGAGAAAACTCGGGCTCCTTCACTGCAGGAAGAAGGCTCCCTGGACAAGGGAAGAAGATATACCTATTCCTGTTCTCCTACCAGTGAACCCTTTCATTAGAAGTACTAGCAGACCTTTCACTACAACACACAACAGAGAAAAACAAAGGTTTGGATGCCAACCAGAAATTTTCTAGTCTGATGAATTTCACGCTTTTCATCTCCCTGACCATCCCTCCAGTTGCAGGACCAACACTGTGGCAGGACTCTGTCTCCATGTGTGAGGGATGGGATGGTCCTTCAGTGGGTTTGCCTTTCCCTGGGAAGGAAGATCTTTAGGGCCATGGCTCCCCATCCCCGCAGCAGCTCCCCATTTCTGGGGCTGGCCACTGCGTGCTTTCCCAGTGAGGTTACACAACGGCTGTGGGGAACAGCGTGTTAGGACAAGGCGTGTGAGTCACCAAAGGTACTGGAGTCTTACATAACCCCAGCATACATTTTTGGAGTACACTTCACCTGAAGGGGTTGTCAGGAGCCCTGACTAAAGTGACAGCCTGGAAGGAGCAGGGCAGAAGAATGGTAATATTGCTGTTCCTTTTCCTGTGCTCCTTATATTTGATCCTTCTGGCAAGACCTTCTCCAGATCCAGGAGGCCTTGGTCGGTCAGAGGACCAGGGCAGTCCTTCTGTGTCCCATGGTGTGTGATGACATCTTCCCCAGGATGGGCTTCACTGCGGTGTTTTGGACAACCAAACCACAGATGAACCTCAGATCTACATAAACAGAATTAATTTACCTCTAAATCCTCTGTCTTCTCCTTCTGACTTTGCTTTCTTCTCCATCAGCTGAGCCCGCATAACCCCATTTTTCACTCTCTGCTCTTCTCTGAGCTGGTATCATGAGCCTTTCCTTGGATTTCTGCCATCCCATCTGTACAAGCTCTGGGTCTACTGGAGTACAGCAATAGCAGGGCTGATGACATGTCTGAACCTCCTTGTACAGGACCCATGTCAGGATCTCAGCAGGGTCTACCTGGGCAGGACTTTGCTTGGCTTGCAATCCATCCTGCACGTTGGCTAAGAGGGACACAACCCAGCTTCCAGCCTGGGAGTGTGGCACACTCAGAGGTGTAGTTTGGGAGAGTGTAGGTGGGGATCAGAAGAGTTTCCAAGTGATGGGGTAAATTTCTGATTGCTTTAACTGTGAACTGAATACATCTTCCAGTTCCCACATCAAGTCTCATGGTGTAGCCAATGTTTCATGTTTCAGGTTCAACTAGAGTTTCATCAGACAGCTCTTCTGGCTCCAGGATCGACTCTTCAGGCAAATCTGGGACCAGAGGAGTGTGAAGGGTTATGGCATTAGCTTCTTCTGTAGGGGAGAAAGTGGCAAATGAAGGAATCTCTCTTTATGAGTTGGATAATTTCTGCATAAACAAACCTTTAAGAAAGTCTTGGCTCTCTCCCAGCATGGAAGGGGAACACTGCCTGCAGCCGCTATATTACGGGCTCCTCTGATGGCTGAGGTTTTCTGCAGAGCAGCAGAGCACGGCTGCTGTGGAGGCACCCAGCAGGGCCAGGGACTGACTCACCAGCAGCCAGAAATGATGACACATGGACTGGGAAAAAACGGGCACAGCTTGGAGCTGGACTTTGCAGAACAGCGTCCCCCGTGGACACCAGTAAAGGCTGGCATCTTTGCAGGGAAGCAGGGACTGGCCGCTGGCACAGCTCCCTCTTACCTTGCTGGGGTTTTCTCTCCATGGAAAAGTGTTTCAGGGTTGAGCTTGGAGGCTGCATGTGTCACATGATGGATGGGACACATTCCCAGGAGATGCCTCCTCCAGACATGTCCTAGCTCATTCTAGGGCACCCTGTGCAGCACCTTTCCCCCACAATGCTCAGAGGCAGTGGGGAGACTGAGAGCTGCCTCTCACAGGTGAAAAGCCCTCTGCGCTTCTAGTCAAAAGGACCCAAAAGTCTCCCCCACACTTGAATGCCATGAACTCAAGCTCCATACATGCAAATCTCCATATTTCACAAACACAGGCCAGCCCTGTAGGCATTACACATTCTTGTGAGCCTGGCAGGGTCGTGTGAAAGAGCTGTCAGCTTCCACAGCTGGAGGGAAATGATGCACTTGGCAGTGCACCCAAAGGCTGCAGAATGAAATGTGAGTGTGCACACCAGCGGTGAGCACCCCTGCTTCCCTGGCCAGCCTGGGCTTGGGAAGGAAGCAGGGCTGAGAACTGACAACCTCCTCACTGTGGTGGGGCTGCCTGGTGCTCAGATGGCAAAGTGCCACCACACCATACGGGGCTGATTCCTGTGGCTCTTGCCCCACACGACTGCTGGGCCAAGTAAACCCGTAAGGGGAGTCAGCCCTCTGGGGTTGTGCAAATTTTGACAGCCCAAGGCGTGTCCCTAAACAGGACAGCCAGGTGCTCCTGCTACAGGGCGGGGAGGGATGGCTCCAGAGTCAGGGCTCCTCTTCCCTGTGAAGCAGCTAATCTTAACTGGGTACATGAGTGTCAACAGGTGCCATGGAGGGAAGAGGGACGAGGGGATATTGGTGCAGCTGGAGGAAGTATTTATAGCTGCTTTTTAAAAAACCCTGTATAGATCACATCTCTGTTAACGTATGTAACACAATCGGGAACCTGAGCTTTTCATGATCCCATGGCTGCAGGATTTCCTGTGGAATCCTCTACGGGCCACAAAAACAAGCTAAAAATAAATGCATTAAAAAGAGACACGTACTGAAACATGTGCGTGCCCGTGCCTCCTCTCTGGCCAATGAATTGGATTGGGGCAAGCAGAGTAGGGAAGGGGACAGTCCCTGGAAAACCCTCTGTAGTGACTCCTCTGGTGGGACACAGACCCCGAAGGGCTCCAGGCATGCAAAGGTGAGAACACGCACTGTTGGCAGTGGTTTCAGGAGTCCCAAACATGAGCCGGAGTTATGGAAAGGTTATCCATCAGAAGAGAGCAGAAGCAGGTCGGGATTCCCCCAGCTGGAAAGCAAACCTGGAGAGCCTGTCTCTCTCCTGTGCAGGCTGGTCCTCTGCTCCTCCCAGCAGCCACACACCAGAGCCAACAATCACACAACCTCAGGCTCTGGAGAAGCAGACCTGCACATTTGGCACTCACATGTATCTTAGGAAAAGATGCAGAAGTCTTGTTTTTCTGTGCACTGAGAGATGGACAGGGCCACCAGTTCATCCTTCGCAGCTTCAGCTCCTGTCAGGCTGGCCAGCAAAAGGCAAGAAGAGGGTTTTGGCACTGTTATGATGCTCGTGGGCCAGCCCCCACAGGTAGCCCCATCACTGCTCTGCAGTATCTCCCAAGCCCCCATTGGCACATCAGCTTGTCACTGCCACATCCCCACAGCCAGGCCCTGGGCACGGCTCCATTTGGATCATGGCTGAGATAGGATGCAGTTGAACTCGGGAGGGAGCAGTGGGGAGCAGACGGGACCTGGAGATGGTGACAGCATCACCTGGCAGCTGAGCTTCTCACCGTCCCTTGGGCTCCTCCAGGGTACCAGGGCACCTCCTCCCCTCCGATGAGCAAAGCCATCCCCTTGCTGCTGCTGTCTGAGTCATGCATTCCCGACACCTGCATTCACTGTGTAGGATCAGCCATTAATGGGATACACCGTTAAGAGCTTGGTGGAGCTACAAAAAGGTGTTCTTTGGGATGAGATTCCCTGCAGCTGAGTTGAGCCCGAGCTTCCTACCCTCTAATTGCCCCAGGCTGTCGGGATTCAGTTGTTACTTCCAGCAAATGCCCTGCAGGCAGCAGTGATGGAAGGTGGCTCTTTCTGCAGATCAATTCAGCCTCTGCCTTTCTCCCCGCACTGTGGTGCTGCACAGCAGCTGCCTGCCCCGCACGCTCCCTGATGGACTTCCGTCAGGAACATGCGCTCCTGGCTGCGTCCAGCCTGTGCTTTTAGTGGTATCCCTCCACGCAGAGGAGCTCCATTCCCTGTCCCACCATGGAGCTGCCTCCTGCAACCTACACAGAGGCAAAGGCATCCCCAGCAGCATGGAGAGAGGGGAGGTATTCTGGCACCTCCCTGGCCATATATCAAACCCTCTCTCTAGCTAGAGGAGCAGGTAATGTGATTAGTGAGAAGGCGCCTTAGTTGAGCTGCTTTGGCATATGTTCCCTTCCCCCAGCACTCTGCTATTAGCTGCCAGAGATGAAAAGCTGCGATGTGCAGAGAGACAGCTGGAGGTGTCAAAGATGTCACCTGCGAGCTGCTTTTTGTGGGGATGGGAATAGGATGGGGATGGGAGTGGGGATGGGTGAGAGCAACCAGCTGGAGGAACCAGAGCAGCCTCATACCGCGGGGGAATGCGGTCAGGGCTGGGGCTGCTCAGCCTTCTCCTACGCCGTGCCCACTCTGCATCCCCACCCCTGGCCCCATTCCTGCCTGCATCCCCACCGCTGCAGGGCGGAGAGCCTCTGGCACTGTGGGAGTGCCTCCGGGTGCAGGAGCAGTGGGAGGGGAAGCGGCTGCTGCAGCACAAGTGCTGGGGGGGTTCTGAGTGGATTTCCTGCCGTCACCAGGAAAACTCCCTTCCCAATGGGGTGTCTTGTGCAGAACAAGCTACAGATGTAAGGGCTGACCTGGTTTCAATTTTTTTTTTGGGGTGATTTTAAGCAGCACCCAGGAAAAGGAGGCAACCCATTGAGAGAGAAATAGTTTTAACCATTCTGTGCTGGGGGAAAAAAGGTCAACAGGGATAAAGGCTGTTGGTGTCTACCTCTGTTCACAGTGTTTGGAAGTCAGACCTTGTCTGCTTGGTTATTTCTGGACATGCAAACTAGAGAAGAGTAGGATAAGGTCCTTCATGTCTAGGCCAGCATCATCTCTCATCTTACATGCTTTAACCTCTCTGGCTCTGAAACATCCCCTGTCACAGCCTGTGCAGCCTTTCAAAGCCCTTCTGCAAAGCTGCTTTTCCTGGCTTGTTGCTTTGACAGGTTTTCTTTGTATCACTTCCCTGGCTCTTCTTTCCTCCTTGCATCCAGGAAACAGTGATCTGCCTTTTACAGGAAGGCCCTTTAAATAGTTTCACATCAAACCTGAAGTGTCACCCAGAGACTGAGTGCTCCTTTGTGTCCCAGCAAACAATCTTCTTCCTGCAGAGGTATTTCTTCCTCACAAAAAGGTTCTTCCAAATACCCAATCTTCTTTTCAGGCCTTCTTAAACAACCTTCTATTGAACTTTAAACATTGAGCAAATCTAGACACTTGCAAAGTCCCACTTGCTGCTGCAGCTGCGACCCTCCAGTGGGTCTGAACCACCCCTCAGCCCCATAAGTGGCTGCCCCGCACAGGCATGGCCTGTCTTGGGTTTTCCCCTCCTGCAGCAGTTCTGTGAGCCTTGAGTAGCCTCAAGAAGCTGCCTTGAAACCAAATCAGCCCAGCCTCTGCCATCACCCTTGTTGAATGTCCTGCTTTCTCAGCAACAAAATCGAGGTGAATCAGCCCCAAAACACCCTCCCACCCTGGGCTGATATGCTCAGAATAGAACTCAAAAAAGCACAGTGCTATTAATACAGAAGGGAAGGGGAAAGGATTGTTTTTCAGAGATGGATTTGGGGTTGTTTGAAAAAGAAAGGCTTACTTGGAGTCAGTGTATGGCATCTTGGCTGCTGTGGAGGCAGACACATCAGCTACACCTCTCCCTGTCCCAGCTGGATGGACCAGACAGAATCCAGTCCTCACAGGACTGCCAGGCTGGGGTTATTTTTCTGCAGAATTAACCATGAAGGCCCACAGCCTCTCTCTGTCTCCCAATAAAACCAATTCCTTATGAAGCTGGAAACCTTGATTAACAGTCTGCTAGGAGAGACGAATCCCTGGGGTCTTACTGTATGCCCAGAAGACACTGCTCCAGGGTAAACCTGTGCTTCACTTTGCTCTGCAAAAGAGAGAAAGAACTGAGCTGTCTTCAAGGAAGCCTACAGATTCACAGGAAAAACTAGGGGGAAAAAAGCAGTTTCTTTGTAAGTCATTTTCTCTTAAGAAGTTCTCTCTGCATTTTTTATTAATGATACAACACCCTGGATGTGTCAAAAAAATATGAGAATACATTTCCTGGTGGGGAGCTCCAGCCTTGCAGAGTCAGGCAGTGCAGCTGGGTTGTCATTTTCTTCTTGGAATTTCATTTCCTAATCAACACATCCATGAAATGACTGTATTTTCAAAGCTTAGTTTCCAGAGCTGCTGTGATCAAAGACTGGGGAGGTGGGGGGAAAGCAGGGAGGGGGAACCTGCCATCCCCATCAGCAGCCCAGCACAGAGAAATTACCAGCCTGAGAAAGCCTAAACAAAGGATGGTTTAAGGCCCTGACCTGTGTTTAATGTTTCAGAGCCAAACAAGAAAATAGGGATGCAGAGACCCAACTCTCATCATATTCCTGCTTTAGCGGAAAAAACAACAACAAAAAATCCACTTCTTAGAGATGTGGGGACCATCTTGAGATTTGCAGGGTCGGGCTGGCCCATCCTGGGGTGGGAGTGTGATGGAGAGCCCTGGAGCAGAGGGGAGGGGCCTGCAGAGACCCCCCTGGAGCCACTCTGTGCTGCTGAGGGTGACACAAGCCACCGTCCTCACCCTGTCCCTGCAAACAGCATCCATCACCCAGCTCCAGGATGATGCCTCACCCTCCTGTTTGCCTTTGGTGTCCAACTGGTCCCATGGAGTGTTGTGGCCGCCCAGCCTTTCTGTCAGCATCTGATCTTACCAGTGTCAAGCAAGAAGAGTTCAAATACGTTAAAATTGCCCCAGTCTGACCCAGACAATCAGGTTTTTGCTTCTCTGACACCTTCAAGGCCATAAATTCACTTGTCTTGCTGTCGCCTTAAAGCCCTCCCAATAAGCAGGCTATGCTTGTCTTTAAGGAAGTTAGGAAGACTGGAGAAAAAAAATTCTGTAAAAACACACAGACCCCTCTGGTGTCTTCATTTATCAGGAAGAGTGGATGTGCACCCACTGATGATTAACAGATGATTTTTGGGTAGTGGCTTCCTCCGTCCTTTCACCCTGCCTGGCAGAGCTACATGGATGCAGCCAGATGCCAATGGCAAGATTTTGGACAACTCAGCCTCCACCAACCCATCCCAGCCCCGTGCACCACCTCCCTCGCTGCCCAAGCAAAGCCAAAATGCTCAACCCTGCTTCCCAGGAGCAGCTTGAGGCAGGGTTGTGTAGGGAGCTCTCTCTTCCTGCACTGCTGATACTCTTGGCTGTTGTACTCTTCATTTCAGTTTTGCTGTGAGCAACATGATCACAGAAAAATAACATCACATGAAAATGAGGAAAAATAAATGGATTCACAGATTCACCCTATTGGACTGCTGAGCAGGAGCCGAATGGTGTTGTCATTAATTTTATTTTCTCTGTGTCTCCCTGCAGCTCTGGGTATGCCCATGCTAACACAGCTCTTCAGACGTGTTTAATTACAGCATCCTGGGTACCAGAAATGCAGATGGAGGGGAGGCCATGGAGCTGCAGGGTGCTGCATGGTGAGTCACTGCTGCGTGAGAGGGGACCATCTCCTTCCCAACACATATCCCGTGCTGGAGGAGGAAATCTGAACACCCAAGATCATCAGCAGGACAGGGCAGGCACCCATGCAGGCAAAGCAGCAACTGGCTGTGTGTGCAGGATCTCCTCACACGACATTGGGTGAGTGCAGCTGGCGAAACAGCTCATTACAAGACATGTTACAGGGAGTGAGTCAGGTAACACGCAGATGTGGAGATGAGGTAGTTTGTTCCTGCAGGTAAAAGCGCTGCTGAGGGTGAGCAGGCTGCGGGTGGCCTGAATATTTCCTCCAATGATGTCAAAGGTGTCGCTTTGCCCTCAAAGCATGTGCACTGAGATTACATGAACCAGGGTTTTAAGAGCATCCTGATGACACAGGTTGGAGGATATAAAAAAACAAGTTCTCCCTGAGTGTGACATGGATGTACCCATGGACTGTGTGTGATGGAGAGGCAGTTGCAGCTCTCCCTCTCTCTCTCTCTCAACAATTTTCTTGACAGCACTTTCAATAAAGCATTATTTTCATTACCCTGATGCCCTTCCCCATCACATGGCTCCCCACCATTTCCTTCCAGAGAGACATCTCCATCACTGCAATGACCGAGCCACCCTAGGCCAGAGGGTGACAAGGCAGCCACTGTGCCACCTCCCTGTCCCAAGACCCTCCACATCTCTCGGGGCTCTGCAGCAGGGGCGACCCCAGCAGCGGCAGGGGCAAGGCTGGGGCCGGGAACCCCCTTTCCATCCCACACGGAGAATTTCGCAGTTATTCCCCAAAAACCTGCGTCAGGCAACATGAGCTCAGTGGGTGTTGGGAGGGAGAAGTCCAACCCTGGTAAATCTGTAGCCAGACAATATTCAGGGGTGTGAAAATTGGAAAGCGGATTTTTTTTTTTTTTTTTGTGGTTTTTCTTTTTTTTTTTCTTTGTGCTTTCCTTTTCTTTTTTTTTTTTTTTTTTTAATATTTTCTCTTTTTTCCCCCCTTGTCTCTTACTTTTTGGGCGGGTTTTTTCCTCCGCTTTGTGTTTTTATTCTCTTTCCTCCCCCTCGCTCTCCCCGTGTCCGTCTCCGCCTCGGGGCCGCTTTGGGCCGGGGCGGCGCCT
>VZTG01003434.1:0-13666 GCA_013397845.1 Melanocharis versteri | reverse complement strand
CGGGTGCGCGGGGTCACAGGTGGTACCCAGGCCTTGTGGCGAGTCAAAATCTGCCCCTGTGCCCTCCCCCTCCTGCCTAGGCTGTGTCCCAGCACGTCAGAGGGGCCGTGCAGGTGTTGCGGTGATGGGGGGAGCAAGGTCAGTCCCGGCTGGGATCCCTCCCGCAGCCTGGGGACGTTCCTGGGAAATGGGTCTTTGCCGCTGTCAAGGAACAGAATTTCGGGGGGAAAGTGGGTCACGGAAAATTCCCAGCACTAGTGGCTTCTCTGACGCCCCGGTGCCTGCACAGGGCATGGCCCACGATGTCAGCCCTCTGACAGCTACAGGCATCTCCCTTGTAAACTCCAAACCCACCACTGCTGACCAGCCCTGGACCGAGGCGCCGGCTGTTTGACACCAAACCAGAGCAAGTCCCAAGGAGCAGGGAAGGCAGGAGACCTTCCTTCCAGTAGCTCCTTGAAGGTTATCCAGCCAGGCCCTGAACAGCACCCGGTCTCTTTGACCAGAGCTGAGAATGGGTTCGTGGGAAAGGGGAAAGACAGAGGAAGGAGCTTGTCATCCCCCATCACCCTCTGGCCTTCTGTGTGCAGGGCAGGTTGGGTCATGAATGCAGCCGCTCCTTCCCCATCCTGCGCACATCTGCAGGTTTTCCTGCAGAACAGGTTTTCTGGTATTAGCGATACCACTGCTTCTTTCTGTCTCCCAGTCCCACCCCACAGTGCTGAGGTGAAAAAAAGAAGGAACAAAGGCAGAGACAGTATCATAAAAGACTGTAAAAAAAAAGAAACTGCAACAGTTAGTGCCTTGTGTTAGTGAAGCTCTACAGCTCCTCAGTGCACATCCCTGAACACCCCCAGAAAGGCTCTCACAACAGACAGGTACCTGCTCTCCCACTTTTCCTCCCACTAGGAACACTCAGTTCCCCTTCAGTGATTCAGATAAAACCACCCCCTTGCCCAGGAAAAGCCTGTTGGTGTTACTAAACAGGAAGCCCTCACTGATCACCTCTCAATCCTCACCACCCACACACGACAGCCACCTTCACTTCCTGGCTTCCCTCTCACTGACCCGGACCAGGATGCAGCCAGCCGTGCCTGATCTGCTGAGCCTGGCTTCCCTGTGGGCTCTCCCAGCCCACATGCTCCTGTCCTCTCCAAGGAGCAGGTCTGGAGCAGGTGTTTCAGCCAGGCACACAAACCTGGCCATGCAAAGCTGAGAGCACCCCCGGGGGCACACAAGTGAGAAGGTTCACGGAGGCTGGTTACCCGTCTGCACAGCTCTGGGGACTGCAGGAGCACCTCTTGATTCCTTCGGCATTCTATTGCCCAAGTCAAACGCATTTCTCCCATCTTCTGATACCAGGACTTACCAGGAGCTGGTTAGGAGGACTCGTCACTCCTCCTCTCCTTG
Organism: Melanocharis versteri; assembly: GCA_013397845.1. NCBI lineage: Eukaryota > Metazoa > Chordata > Aves > Passeriformes > Melanocharitidae > Melanocharis > Melanocharis versteri. The sequence continues at coordinate 12,256 of VZTG01003434.1, read as the reverse complement.
ATTTTTAGTTAGCATGAGGAGTGCACCGTTGATTAGTTCTCTCTATATGTTACTGCTTTTGTGGTGGAGTTTTTTTCATCCCTGGACTCACCTTCAGCAAGTTGTGCTGCTTGCTAAAACCTTGGCTCCTCCGTTGACTGCAAGGTGAAGGTGTTCAGTGACCTCTGCTGGGTAGGATCCAACCTGCTTTCCTTGAAGAGAGGTTTCCCTTCCCTGTTTCTGCACTGCTCCACCTAAGCAGAGGCTTTGCTCTTTGGAGGTGGTGTGTTCCTGACAGCAGCCTGAGTGGCTGCAGCTACCACATTGTTCATCTTGTCTAAATTGTTTCTTGGGATTTTGATGAAATTCACCAATAGTCAAGGTTTTGTTGTTTGGGGTTTTTTTCCCCTTAAAATTGCCCCTTCTGCATTCTAGACCTTTTATAGGCATCTTTCAGCAGAATAAATCAAAACTAAAATTGAGCCAATCCTGTCCATGGAGAAGGCATGGAGAATGCAAACTCCTGTATTAAATGTCAGCTGATAAGAAAGAATCTGAAAGAGATTGTTTAAAATCCCATTACTTCCCCCACACAGAGCAGTGTTTTTCTGTCATTGGAGCTGTGCTCCTGTTTCCCATTTTGCCTGAGTGTGTTTGCCCACCATCCACAACCACCCCAAGTTCCACAGCACACCTAGCTGGGACCGCCAGCTCCTCTGGCTTGTGATACAGAATAAGAGCACAGGCTGAAGGAACAAAAGAGGCAGGAGATGGAAGCCTTTAAATCCAGTTTTCTCAACCCCAGAGACCACCCTCAGTCTTTTCATTTAGAAATTTACTTATTTATTTAGTCTTTTCCTGTGTGAACTACTCTGTGCACAATTTGTATACCTGTGACTTTGTCCATAAGAGTAATTATTAATTAATAAATAATTTATTAACAATTCCCTGACAGCACAGTGATGGGATTCTCCTGGGGAAGAATACTTTCCTCATCTTTCTTTTAAAGATGTCAGATGTCTACCTTAATTGCAGAGAATCAAAGCCAAACTCCATCGATGTCAGTGCAGTTACCTGGGTTTTATTAATATCAGATAAATATAAAAAACAGTATCAAGCAAAAATTCACAGAGAATAATAAAACACCCGCACAAACCTCCCGTTGAGTTGTTCCTGGTGCTGATACTTCCCTTATTTGGAATGCATGGCTGTAGTGCCTATGACTCTGTGCTCAGACCAGAGGTCTTCTTTGAATCATCTCTTTTCCCCTTGAGAAAATACTGTGCAGAAAATGCCTCTAACGCCATGGTAATGCAGCGAGATTAGCACCAGAAAAAACAGCTCCAGCCTCAGAAAATATCAGGGACCTGGGAGCAGGAATAGGCTCTGCAACCCCTTTCCCCTCCTTGCAGGGGCAGGACTGCCTGTGCTCAAGCTCCAATGTGGTGCAGCCGAGTAACCTTGGAGCTGAGTGACATGGAAGGAGCAGCGTGAGAAAGTCCGGGGAGAAAACATCTGGGGCCAAGCCACCTCGGCACTTGGGCAGCAGGGGCCCCTGTAAAGCTCGTGCCTGACCATGGGCAGGCCTGTGCCCAGCCCTGCACCTTGCTGCTCCCTGCCTTGCTTACTGACCCGGCTGCTTGGCTTCACTCCAAACCTTCCCGTCACAGCTGACCTGCGTAGCCAGCACTGGAAGCTAATGGCATCCCATCCACAGGACACACAGCACTGGTAATTTAGCCACAACAAAAAGTTTGAAGAGCCCTAACTATTGAGTAAGCAACGACTCTGAAGCACATGCAAGTAGAAAAACTGATATGCAGAAAACATGGTTTAGCATTCATTTGGTTTCCCTGACACTAATTACAACAGGAAGAAGAGTTCCCTCTGTTTACTGACAGGGATTGGGTGAATCTGTTTCTTAGGTTCCTAACCCAAATTATCGAAGAAGTTTTTTGATTTTCCTCTGAAAAAAATTGAGGCGTTTTAGAATTTTACTGAATTAAAAGCAGCATCACCTGGGCACTGGGGCCATGCCCTTGATGGATGTCAGCTGCAGCAGCTCTAAGGAAGCTGTGGAGATACCCTGGTGCTGGTCTGCACTAGGGAAGGAAGTGACCTCCTGGGAAAGCTGCTTGCTCAGTGGCCCCAGAATATCTCCTCAACAATCCCAGGTCAAGAGACAGATTCTGACACCTCTGTGGCAGCAAGATGATCATTTCCAAAATGAAAAACACAGACAATGCCAACAGCCTGTCAAGCACGTCAGTAATCCCAACAGCTCCAACAACTTCATAAACCTTAAGCTGAAATTTAACCGTGCAGTGTCTCACAGATAGGGCTTAAAACAGCATTGTTTTCAAGCTGCTTTTTTTTTGTCTTTACTTCTGGGTTTTCTGTTCCAGAACTTCACGGTTCAGTGGTGTTACCGAATGCCAAAGAGTCAATCCCCAGCAACAGGCCTCTGAGGATCTTCGGGACTAATTAGTTTGAGAAGAAAATAGCTGCCACAGTTCGGAAAGACTAATTGGTGGGTCAGCTACTTTTGTTCCATCTCTCCTTGCCATTTCCGTTCGCTGCTTTCGCTGGGAGCCCAGAGGTCCTGTGATCTTTATTACAACTTTGTAGCAGCCCTCAAATGAAGGAAAGCTCATTACAGATAGCTACAATAACTACTTTTCAGAGGTACTTCTCCTTTCCAAATAGAAAGGTTCAGAAATTGCCTAACTGGAATACACCCATGTGCTAAGCATTATTTATTAGTTGTAAATCAGCATTTCAAACTTTGTGGTACATCTGGACAGCAACGAATCAACAAAGCTGTTTGACTTGGGTGGAGATGGGGATCTTTCGGCAAGCCTCCTACCCCAAGGAACAGGGCAGATCTTAGGGGGGAGGAATGAGCCTCAGGTAATGGCTCACGCAAGTGGCCTGGCAGAGGTGACTTCTGTGGGAGCATCACACCCTGGTTACACCAGCAAGGGAAGCCACTACCACAGAAAGGTAAAACAAAAGCATTCAGAACATTTCTGTGCCTACTGCAATCCCTTCAAATCACTTTTCCCATCTTTAGTCCTTGCCTCACTACAAGCCCGAGCTGTGCATGCCCAGGAGCAAAAAACACACTTTTATTTAATACATGTCCTTCCAGATCCAGCTGAGGAGGCACTGGCCTCTAATGACAACTTGTAGGCTCTAAAAGTAAAACCAGGCAATTTACTTCTTGTGCACACAACAGCCAGGATTTCAAACGCTGGGTGAAGCTGCTGAGCCCCAAGCAAAGCTGGCAGCTGAGCAGCTCCTTGTCATGCTGGATGAAGAGAAGCCGCTGCCAGAGGCTGCCAAGCTGCAGCACAGCTCCCCATCTCAGGTTCCTGCAAGGAGATGAGGGTCTGTAAAGCCGAGGCTGACGGACCTGCCACGAGACCCTCCACTGCCCAAGGGCAGTGCTCACACTGAGGTTTTCTAGCCGAGACACGCTACAGCACCAAGTGAGGGGAATCACCCAACACTGTTTCCTTCCCGGCTGCCAGAAGTCTACCTTTGAAGCTTGGAGCAGATTTTATCTGAACTCCAAGTTGCCTTTTGAAGATGTACTTGTTATTTTTAATCAGACAGCAGAGGCAATACATTCAAAGACTCATGAAACTTTTAAGTTAGACTTCCTTCCCTAAAGAAATAGTCACACAACAAACACTCAATTTTTATGAGCTGGTGGAATCATTGGTTAATGATCTGAGACAGAAACAGCAACATGAATGTGAAAATAGGGTCAGAAGTGTAACTCAGCACCAGGAATTTCATAGTGGCAGCCTCAGCACCTCCAGTAGCCTCCATGATGAGTGAAATTAGGGTACCACTTTGTGATACACTCACTCTGATATTCCTGTGGGCTACTACAGCCAAGAACACTTCCATTCCCTACATCCTCCCACCACATTTACACCAAATCTACCAACCTATACCTTTGGTATGACATCACCGCTTCACTGACCCTATGAAAAACTTTTTTGGGTGGATTTATTTCCTACTTTCCCTTTTGGAAAGAACAGGTATGTCTTGCTAGTGCTACATGCTGGGGGTAAAAAACAAAAAACCTAGAGATTATCCCCATTGGTGGCAGCCTGCAACCACCATCAAGTCTGCCCAGAAATGGGACTGAGCACCCCTGAAATGGTACTTCACTGGTGTCACCATTGGGAGCAGCCAACACCACACAAATCGTACTTCAGACAGAAACCTTCTGGTCACGACAGCAACACTTATCAGAGTGTGCTCACAACAGCTACACAAGGGAGGCATGTGCCTGCACCAGGAAGAACAGATGTCTTCCTGAGAGAGGACACAAGGATTAGTAATCCATCTTCCAGGTTCCCAAACATGCATGAAAATGGACACTTTGGAAATACAAATCTGGTTTAAACCCACTGGAGAACAGATTTTCTTTTAGACAAAAGAAGCCGGGAATAAACCTGTCTCTAAACTAAAAATTGTGGTTTTGTATTATAGCAATAGAAATCCACGTAAGATAAAAGGGCCCTTTGAAATGCTTCATGGCTTTACCCCATCGTTCTAGTGCTGTTTGCCACACCTGCTAGTGCCCAGTGAGGACTCACTGCCAGGGCCACATGCAACACAACAGACACTGCAGAACAGAACCTGCAGCTCAAGGCACCCCTGCTGTCATTATCCAAACACAAATCTTTGCCTTTGTCCAATTCCAAGTTCTGCCAGAACAACCTGACTAGAAAAAGCACCTCAATGTGCACTGCAGCCTTGATGTCTCAAAACTTCTCATACTGAATCTACCAAAAAAACCCCAAAACCAAACCCACTCTTCTGCCACTCTCGATTTTCCCAGCAGGCAGCTGTGAAGGGCAACAGAACCCCCACCCTTAACTCCTCCTTGACCAAAACTTGTCACACACCATGTCATACCAAGTTCCTGATTTTGATGGACCAGGTTTTTCTTTATCCTGTTTCTAAAGGAATCTGATTCCTCGACTTGGAATTTAGGACGCTCACTTCCAGAGATAAGCAGGTGAACACTGGGGACTTCAGTGCTCAAGGTGCCAGATCTCCTCCTCTGTCCCTCCCTCCCCAAATGAGGCTGGAGCAGGACACGGCTTGGCCTGTGCCATGGTGACACTGCACAGCTGGACATACGGAAACAGCCAGCTCCTCAGGGGCAGCACATACCACCTGCAGCAGGACCAGCCCCTGCAGCTTTAATCCTGGACTTGGAGCTGTTGAAAACCACAGGAAGGTAAAAACCCAAGCCAAAACCGAACTCATGCAGCGATTACCAACAGAAGTTTGTTTAAAAAAACCCAAGCCTGCAAAGATCAGAATACAGACAGCTGTCCTGTCCTGCTTTAAGAAGCTGGCAACTGCACACTGTTGATTACCCAACACCTGCTTCTTGCTCAGGTTTCAAATCTCCACTGTTGGAACAGCCTCTAGGGTTAAGGTGGGGTTTTTTCGTCTCATTCAAGAGATTGCCATTGTGTGATCAGCTTTGCAAATTTCACAGAGCTGTGTAAATACTTACTTGGAAAAGCAATAAGGGGGTTGAGTCACAAATGAAGATTGACCAAAACCAAATCCTTTATTTCCACAACTGTATAAATGTGCTCCAAGTATGTGTCCAACACAAGTTAGAAAAACAAAATAGAACATGCCAGTTGCAAACTAGATCAGTTCACCGACGTGCTGACTCCTTGGTATTAGGCTTAGTTACACAAGACCAGTCACAGTAAAAAGATACATTTTAGAGTACAAAGTAGCAGGATGTTAAGCCATTTCAGCTTGTGCACATACAAGTCACACTTCTGGCAGAAAATGCAGAGAAGTTTGCATTACTATGCTGGAAGCTATGTTGCATCACTTTAAATGGCATCAATATCGATATCGTCATCTTTATTGTTTGCAGGCTTCACAGTTTCAACTTTAGGTACACTGGCAGTTGTGGAGTACACCACCTGTGGAGACAAAACACTTCCTTTAACTACTGCCACTAGCACCGGAGTAATTCCAACACCCGACCACCCAACCACCCTCCTGACCATGGCCATGAACCCCTGCTTTGTAAGGCAGGGCCGTGCACGTGCATCTGGAGGAAGCAGCATCTCCTACTCAGGAGCAGAATAATACAATTCTGGGAGAACAATCAACCAACCACCCCCGTGTAAAAACACTCCCAGCCATAGACAGCTGGAGTGTAACCAACAGATTTTTACCTAGGCCTAAACTGTGAGGAAAATGGTCAGTTATTCTTCCATCAGCTTATCTAACAAACACACCCTCACTAATTCATCTACAACATGAGACACGATGCTTGATACCTCCTGTCAACCTTGCACTACGTGAGCTGCTACTGTGCAAGAGACTGTCACTGTAGAATGGTACAGTCTGGGGCTACCCAGGTGCAATTGCATTACAGTGATCTCATGTAGACATCTGACAACAATGAGCAACACTTAAAGCATTGTAAATGGAGTGTTCCTCCTGTTTCCAACATGCAAAATAGTACAAGTAACCCATTTCAGAGTGCACCAGGACAAGGTTACAAGACTTCAGATGCAGGAACAGTGCAGCCTTGGAGCTGCTAACAGTAAACAAGCCTTTCCTACCTCTATGTTTTCATCTTCATCCTCTTCTTCATTACCGGAAGATTCTTCTTCAGCTTCCTTTAGCCATTTAATAAATGGTTCTGCTTTGACACGAATTTCTTTGGCAAGCTCCTTTGAAACGTATTTCTTTGAGGCCTGAAAGACACAGATTTTGTGTGAACACTGAAGGAGTTTACACCAGATTGTACCCAAATACTGCTTAAATTGGAACTCTGATCTCACCCACTGCCTTCCACAGCCCATTTTTGGGAAGGAGGCTTCTCGCTGCACAAGCTACACCAGAATGGAGAAGCCAGATGCAATATTGGTATTTAACATTACGTACTGCCCTTTACCTTTTCTGCCCAGCCAAGGATGATTTCTTCTTCCAGAAGATCTGCATCATACATTTCCTTCAAAATATGTGGTATTTTTGAAATAAGCTGAGACTGATGCATAGCTACCACACACTCGAAGCCATGGAGAAGGTACCTCTGAGCTTTCTTGTTGTTGTGGCAGAACTGGAATTGTGATAAAAGCAAAAGTGATTGAATGAGCTTTTTTACCCTCTCTCCAGACTGAATAGATAGCAGAAGCAGCTCTATGAGATTGCAAAGTTTACAACAGTTCATACTAACCTTCCCAACAGTTCCCCCTAGCCAAGGAGAAGTTTAAAAATAAAACACTACAAAGAGTCCTTCCCCACAGTACCACGCAACTGCTACAAAAAACTCTGAACAGTTATCACAATGAGTGCAGAAGAGATGGCTTACACGAAGGAAGTGACGTCTGTATTTTCTGATTTGTTCACGAATCTTTTCGTCAAAAAGGACTTCAGTGAGAACAAGTGGGCCCATAGCCTTTACATCCAGTCTCTCTGCTTCTGCTACAATGTCTTTGTCAGAAGTATCGATGACACCTTCTTCCTTCTTTTTCTAGAGGGAAACAGGTACAGAGAGAAACTTTTTAATGCCACTTGAGGTCTGCATTAATGCTCTTTGCAGTCGCCCCTTCCCACCCCTGGCAGAACCAGTACTCTGCAGAAGCTTGATTAAGTTGCTTTTAGTTACCTTACAAACATTTTGTACAATTACAGCTGAGTGGATACATCAAGCCAACAACCAGATAATAATTACCTTTACAAAATCAAATAGTAAGTTGACTCTCTCCTCTAAAGTTCTTTCCAGGTCTTCACTAAGCGTGAGGTTCTTCGCATGGTCGCTGATTTCATCCATTCTACGCCTCTGGGCTTCTTCTGTTGTGTCCTCACCCCAGTCATCATCATCCTCCTCCTCCTACAATACAAAACCAAAACAAGAGATCCACACAATATTACTGCATGCGTAATATTACGTGAGGATAGAAATGATACAGACTTGACAGCATTTTTATAAAACTAAAGAAAGGTTCATAGGACAATTCACAAGACAAAGATCATGGAGAAAGTACAAACACAGGAAATACGTAATGGAAGCTAGACCGAATTCTAAAGCCATCTGTAGGGCTACTTGAACTGCAGTTTTACCATTCTACCTGGAATACAGGAGACAATCCAGGTGCCTGAAAAGGAGTGATAAAGGACAGGCAGCTTTCACTCAGCAAGGAGCACAAATGCTGGTACTGATGAGCTGATAAAGCAGCTATGGAGGAAAATCAGGGACCCTTCTATTCCAGCACTAAGTTCTGGATACAGTAAGACTTTCAGGTGCAATGTTGACCAGCAAGGAATGCCAGTGATTTCAAAGGTTTAAATCTGAGCAACACACCACACACCCTTATCTCCCCACTTTCCCTTCTACTTACCACAACCTGTGGAGGAGTAATCTCCTCTGGTGGTGGGGGTGGAAGTGTCTCATTGCTGGACACAGAACCATTCTCTTTGTCCTTGCCTTTTCTGTTCTTCTTCTCCTTTTCTTTCTTTCCTGTACCCGTGTCACCACTTTCTGCAAGTGAATTTTAATGTTTTGTTCTATGAACTAGAGCAAACTAGAAAGTCCCTGCACCTCTGCCAAATTCCCCAAGTGGGTTTGGATGCTTTAATCAGCTGCAAGTTATGGGTCGTACCCATCCCCAAACACACTCAGGGAAGATGTACATTTGGTGGGGAAACCCCCAGCTGCAGCCAAAGTCTTGTTTGTCACCAAGATTGTCCAAGTCTATATAACAGGTGACCTCACAAAGCAGAGACCCCTGGAATAGGTTAGACTTTTCTATTTTAGCAAGCTTAAATTGCAGCAGGCAACTAGATGCTTACTACAGAGTGTTGCTTGCACAGATTAGAGTCCGCATTTACTACAGCTTACTTCCTATTCTCACACTTCACGCTGACTTAAAGGAACCACTGCCGTGAGCTACTGCTAACTACCTTCCTTCCTGCTCAGTTTTGTCCTGCAGAGGCAAAGCCAGCTTTTAACAAATAGCTCTACTTGGGAAGGACACAGTGTAACAAGGAAAGACACTACCAGCACAGCTACTTCATCTTGATCCCCAAACATACTCTAGGAGTATGCTGGTGCCTTTTTACATTTCAATTAGATTTGAGCTATTTATTTTTCTACTTCCCTAACACCACTAATACAGAAGTTCTCTTTATCCCCAGAAGTAACGAAAGGCACTTACCAGGTGGGTTTTTGAGAATGAACGTGCAGAGTTTATGGTTTGTGTCAAGCATGCCTCGATAGCCACAGGCTTTGCAAGAGTTACCTATAGTTTGTTTCTTAGGATTGACATGCTGTAAAGAAAGAACAACCTCCAATTAACAACTTCCAGAACAACTATGCATTAAAGCCCAAACATGTCTTCATTTCCATCTCCAAATGACTAAGGAAGAGGTTTACACACTTTGTATCACCCCTTAAAGACAAAGTTTAGAAGTAGCAATTTATCTGAGAAGTTAGGAAGTGTTAGAGATGTAAAACCTTCCCAAAGGGTGCAAGAATGTGTACTTGATTTTCTGTTCATAGATAATAAAGCCTGCTTTTAGCTTTGCACTATTTCCATAAACATCTAATATAGTGTTTCCATAGTGCCACTGTTAATGCAGACAGAGAGCACTCACCAGATCAGTTTCAGGATTCTCACACTCAGGACAGAGAACAAATTTTTTAATGAATCCATCCAACATGTCTTGCAGCTTATTCGCCTCATGAGATCCATTGACAATGTAACGGTCATTCTTAACATCAAACTGGGTCTGTGCTCCCAGCTCACAACCAAAAAATTTGGTAGGATCTGTAAAGAAAGAATTATAGCCACTACTACATGCGTGTATTTGTTGTGATTTTTAAACAGCAAGTAAATAGGCTATCGCTTCTTTCTGTCCATCATTTCATCCTGACATAATCACATTTCTTCTTACAAATCTTTAAGGAACAGTATTAATGCTTTATCAGCTAATTAACACTACCACTTCAAATACAAAAGCATTAAAAAATGCTGTGTCATTCCACACTACTACTTACACGTTGGAGGCCGATTAAGCGCCTTTGCAACGTCAACCATGTTGACTATAACTGTCTTTATTCCATTTCCTTTGCCCTCCACCTAAGGAAAACAAATAATGTTGTAAGGTTAAATGCTTGCAGCAGCCAAACCCAGTGTGCATTTCCCATTTAACAACATCAAATTCTGCTTTGAAGGGCATCTCCTTCCAAGACCTAACGTGCACTTAGTGCAGACTGAAGGAGCAGACACCCTCCCTGCCCTGAGTGGCCAAGCGTTATCATTACCTCTGCTTCCCCCCGGGAGAACCAGTTATGGGAGAACACTCCCTGCTTGCACCTGCTGCTTAGGAAGTTACCTTGGCAATCAGACGGGGCATTTTGTAGCGATAGAACTGATCTGAAACACTGCGGTTGACGTTGACAGACATTTTGCCTTATTAGTAGCTTTATCAATAAGATGAAGAGATCTTTGATTGCAGTTTTTTGGTATCTTCTGTCTGGAGAAGACGGGATGACATAAACGACTGCAAGAGTTCTCGGTCTCTGACATGAAAAAATTTTCGCCACTGAGGCTGTAAGGTTCTTGCTTGTATGCTATGTTTCCCCAATACAGGTACCAGTGGCTGCGCAACAGCTCTGCAAGTATTAACAAACAGAGAAAAATTAAGTTTAGCTTAATGTACATCAATCCACTCTTGCTACAAAGTTATATAAGGAATTATATCTAGGGTGAGAAAAAGGGAAAAGTACATTTGTTATGCTATGGCTTTCTTCAACCTAAGGAACTGAAAATAACAGCCTTGGATTGTACTGCTAAGGAACTTTTCTTTAACTACACCACAAAGCTTTCCACCCTCTCTTACTACCCTAAAACTATGGAACAGCTTACAACTACTTTTTTAATACAATTAACTCCTGCAGGAGTTCTGGGATCGATAAGGAAAGGCACACTCCTTGATTTATTATGCAGACCAGTGACTTGCACCATAAGGGTCATGTGGTATGGTTTCAGGCTGAAGGGCACCAGAAATCAGGAGAAAGATTTGGAAATCCATTTCAAATTCCACACCATAGCATGAACCTATCACAGAAACTGAACTCTGCCAAAATGTTCACAAATATAAGTAAGATGAAGCAGCAGCAATCCGTAGCCCAACATAGTTTTTACGTGGCTTACCAGTTTTTTTGGATCGGAGTGGAAAAGAGTTGAAAATTACGTAATTCTCCCTCTCACTTATGGATTCTCATAGCAGCTTCTGTTGAGTTCTGACTTAACAATAAGCCTGATAAAGTCTGACAGAAGTTGCTTCACTGTAGAAAGCCTAGCAATGCAGAGGTACAGAGCAGTGCAGCAGCTTTTCCAGTTGATTTTTTTCTTGGGGGAAGGGAGGAGGGGGAGGAAGGGGAAGGAGGATGAATCCTATTATTAACGTTGCCTTGAGCAGTATTTACATATTTAAATTAACACGTGCCTCTATAATCAGATCTAAGAGTACTTAAGCCACAACTGGTTGACTACACAGGCAACCCTGACTACAAAGCATGGCTATTCTGACACGTCATCATGTTGTTATCGTTAATGACAGAAGCGTTGACACATTACAAAAGCCTTCTTAGCGTTCATGCGTAAGAGCGTGCCTATGGTGGAACATGATCCGAGTTCCTTTGGTCAGGTTTACAACTTCTTTACACAATAAGAAGACAGATTTGTACGTGCCTCGTGTTCTACATTAGCCCTGAGGCAATTTTACCCTTCCTCAGCAAAAAGCACACCGCGGACTCCGTTTTAAACACACGACTTCCTTCCCCAGGATGTCTAAAAAGAACCACCACGTAACCTGACCACGCGTTTGCAGAAGTGCTGAGGAAGCAGCTCTCTCGGTGACCGAGCTCCCAGAAGGAGCGTACCGTTTTTCCCCTCCCTCCAGAGAGCAGCATTTGTCTGCTGCAGGCTGAAGCTCCCTCTCCTGGTCCCTACGACACCTCATCCCAAGCACCACCCCCCTATATGCCGCGCACGGAGGAGAGAGCGGGAAGGCAGACCGACTCCCTGCCGCACAGCGCCGCGTCCCCGCCCCGCTCGCGGTGAGTCATAAATGCAGCAATTAAGCACTGAGTCAGCGCTGGGAGCCATGGGGGAGTCACCCCCGGCCGCGCATGCGCCGCGCCGCGGGACGGGGGCGCTCCGCCGCCCCCCCGCACCCCGGGCCGCCCCCCGAGAGT
>VZTG01003416.1:10225-52407 GCA_013397845.1 Melanocharis versteri | reverse complement strand
TTAGGACTGCACGTCCACACCCTAAAGTTTCCCTGACTCAAGAGAGTTCAAGTCACGGACAGGACTTCACTGTGCAAGCTAAACTAAGTAAGATATTAAAACTAGGCTTTTTAGCAAACTGCAAATAGGAATTGCCTTCTCCAGAGTCTTTCCAATGTCTTGGCCTTCCTCTGAATACCTGGTAGGAGTCTGAATCCTCACTTCTACACATTAAAATTTTCTGGTACTGGCAGCCAAATAACAAGGTTTGCATATGAATCCCATGCACAGAGTTTGGTTTTGAAGCTTTGAATTGGAACTGATACCTGTATTCAAGTCTCATTTTGTAACTCACAACACCCTGCTTACATATACCACACAAGGAGAAGTTGCAAGGTTCCTTCCTTCCTCCACAACATTTTAAAAACAGGATGAATTCTAAGTGGGAATAATTGCTAGATTATTTAGAGTAATTAAGATTGTGTTTCTTTCTTGAGGTGTTTTATATTGTATTACACTGCTGTAATTTTAGGGTATTATTTGTGATGCATTCCTAGTGATGCCAAAAGCACCTAAAACATATGGTTAGGTGCCCTTTTCAGCCTTTCTACTCATCTAAATAAATAATTCAATGAGCCGGAGTCCTTTCTATTAACTAGAGAAGATGCACAATCTGGTAGAACTGTCTTTCTCAAATAATTTGCAGTTAACGGTGTATATTACGAATCTGCATGCCTTCTAGCATTACTCATATAAGAAAATTATTTCCCAGAATCCTCCGACAGAAGCGTTTTCTAGACTATTTTCTAGATGGTTGATTTGCCTCTATGTTGTAAAATACACATGAACACAGAGCCTTTTACTTAAGCTGAGATTGGCTGATGCTCACTGAGATCCTGAAGAACATCATCATGGCTTGAGAAGAAAAGAATACAGAAAGCTGGGGGGAAAGGGCAGAGAAAGAGACAACAGTTAAAAGAACAATTTGAGAGACACTTATAAGCACACTAGAGCATAGAATAATATAGCACAAAGAATACACCAACTCAGTTATAGCCTCTCCCAGGGGTACCAGAATAGTTGACCCATGAAAGCGACACACCAGCACCCCCAAACCACCTAAACAAAAATCAGAGGTGTTTTGCTCAAAGTCCTGTGTCAGATAAATTCACAGTTAAGGGTGACGCTGCTTCCATTCACAGGCTGGGTGGTCCTGCCTCTTCCTACTTACTGTTTTCAAAAGGAGTATGGTAGTTCTCAGAAACACATTTAGTAGCCTTCAAGTCGCTTTTATCAGGCTTGAATTTACATTCAACATCCAGCATGTGCATTCTGTAAGTGCACATGTACAAAAATCCCTCCTGTCAGCCATTCTCCCTTTACCCCTCCTTCATCTCTTCCCCTGCCCTCCCCTTCTGAAATGTACACAGTATTTTTTGCCGCTAATTAGTAGAATAGAGCCGTCTCTGTCTTGGAATAAGGGTTACTCTTCCGTGACAGAAATACTGTACAGTGTATTTACAGGGGAAATAATTATTAATTTTTACAGATAATGTCACTATTGGCAGCTGGGACTTTAATTACAGAGGCAAATGCAAACTAAACACTTGTTTGTTGAGAGTGAGACAAAATGAATGTTTTGCCCTGAGGATTGATTACTTTCACTATTTTAAGAAAAAATATCCAATTAGAACCATAGAATGGAAAATTGGGGAGGGAAAATCAGTTACCCCTCATGGAACATTTCCAGTGTGCTGCCTTTTATTTTGTGACAGTTTACAAGTACCATGAAATCTTTGCTACCCACAGGTGGTCAAGATATCTTGCTGTATCTCCCTGAGAACTGACACTTCTAGATCCTTCATGATCTGTTTCAGGAGAGCTTAACACCATCTGATTCTGCACCTGGCTTCCCACTGTGCCAGGATTTTCCTTAGAGACCTTCCATCTAGGAATGCAGGAAATTAATTCCTTGTTTTTCATACTAGTGATTATTATCTACCTTATATTTGAATTAGATTAAAAAAGCAAGCAGCCACCTCCTTCCAGAAACCATACACGTACACCTCCTCCCAGTTCTGGATTTTATGTCTGTAGTTTCAGCTGCACCATCACTTTATTTCTTTTAACTGATGTTTGGTAGTTGCCATTGCTCTTGTCTAATCAGTATTTGACATTTGCTTTCTTCCTGATGTTCACTAATATTCACTGGGCCAGACCCATTTCTCTGCTGCCTTTTAGTCATTTAATGTAAAAGAAGTCAATGAAATGCAGGGTTAAATATCTACCCAGCCACGAGACGGTTATTACTGCAACACGGCCTGAGTGTAGTCAGTTCTACCATCCTAATGTAGCTCAGCACAAAGCAGTCACCAAGAAGGGAAACACAGATTTGGGATTTACATACAGGCACAGCACAAACTTACAGATGCAGGCCTCCCTCCTGGACTGCATCACCTTTATTTTTAAAGACTTACACAATTCTACATGTACATGCTGATTTTCACAAAAAAGGTAAGAAAAGTAGCAAAAATACAGAATTTCCAGTTACCTTGTAGTTAAAGGATTACGGGGTCACATCCTCACTGCTTTCTTCTGAGTGTTATACTACTTTACCAGTTCTCTTTTGTTGTTGAGCTCTGTTCACCAGGAATGACTAAGGAATGAGGTCTATAAGGATATTCTGACAGTGCTGATTTACATGAGTAGAGATACATCCCTATCAGCTTCTCTGGCCAATGCTAAGAAGTCACCAACTCTCTTCAGTAGTTTTGGCAGCAATGAACTGGGGAATCTTAATTAAACTAAGGGCAAAAATGAGGGTTTTGATGAGGTCTTTTTCCAGCACTTGTTCTTATGATAAGCATCCCAATCCATGTGAAAGTTTTTCTTGGCTTGGTGAATACGATTTCCATCTTGAGAGATCCCTCATTATTCCACTCATTTCAGGCATGCACACAGGAAGAATTAGGATCCATTTGTGGTGCTGTCATTTGTGACCAAGTCAGAGGGTCAACACTATGGACATGTCAAATTAAAACCCATTTTCCCTCTCTTAGCTTGTTACAAGCTGCAAAACAGTGGGTGAAACCTCCAGTTAATTGGCAGTCACACTCTGCATGGAACTGTGTTCTGTACCTTGCAAAGCTCTCTGGAATGATATTTTTGATGTTTTTAAATTCATAGAATATCTTTTCACTGGAGCATAAAGGCTGTAGTTGAGCTGCTCTAAAAAAAGGTCACATCAACTGATCCAGTGGCTGCTTGTGGTTTGTCTGAAGTCTTTCATCAGTCATCCTGAAACTACAGGGATAGTGACTTCCTGTCTTGACTGTCTTGAGGTTGGGAGGGATTTTAATTAGAACCCAGGCTATGAGATGTTGGATTTCTGTGATTATTTTCTAGTCTTGCCATTTTGAAATGTCCAGTTTAAAATAACACTGTAATAAGAATAATTATTTTCTTTTATTGTTACTGTTGTTATATGTGTACCCTTAAAATTAGTGGGTATTTTGGGCTTAGTTATGCTGAACATCATTTAAAACAAGACAAAGCCTCTCAAAAAACCCCAAAGAACCAAGCAACCCCACAGTCTTCTCTTGAGGAACCATTGGTTCATAATAAAAACTGAAGTAATACTTTGAGATGGAGCACATAAGCCACCTCTCTGTGGTGTACTAGGACTTGGCAGTTCCACAAATTCTCACTTGAAATTTCATTTTGACTGTCTGTTATAATAATGTTAAAACCCTTCCATTTGCCATTCAGAAAGCTGAATGCAGTGCCAGTGCCAGCCGAACTCAGCAAAGAATTCAACACTCCCAAAAATTGGGCAAAAGAAGGGAGATTAGAGATATCCCCAATACAAAGCCAATATCAGTTGGCCACAGTTTTTTTAAGGTCTGTGTAGAGAAAAAGGCAAGTCTAAGATACAGAAATATTCTATTCTAGATGTGGTTAATCTTACCTTGCAAAAGATAACTTAAACAGGTCACAGGAGCCTCACTGTGGAAATCTCATCTTTTTAACAGCACAACCAGGTAATCCAGAAATATCTTCTGAAATGCTGGGTTCAGGTGTGAGATACCAAAATAACAAGTGAGAGGACTAGGTGTAGAATCTGCTTTGGTGGGTAGGACTCATACAGCAACAGGACAGAATTATAGCCAGAATGTGTGTGGCTTCTGAGCAGTCTCAATTATGAGTTAACGACCAAGCATTATATGGTCAAATGTGCTCTAAATTAGTCCCACTCTCTCTCCTGTAACACAAGACCAGTTCATACATGTGGTACATTTACTGCAAGCAGGAAAAACAGTACAAAATGCTAAACATTTTGATTTGCCTTAATTTTACTAAAAGAATCAGGAATTGAAGTGACAGCTTTAGTGTCAAATGGTGCAATGTTGCAGACAGAGGTCACAGATGGCCTGGTTGAAAACTCTCCTGAGGAGGCTGTTGGCAACAGGCAGAATGAAAGAGAAACCACTTTCAAACAAGCACTTCAGAGATAATACTGAATTAAACCACAGAGCCATGGCAGGGGTTCAGAATGGATTTTCACAATCTTTTATCAATTAGTCATTCAAATATTTTGATACAGAATCATGTAACTGTGAAGTTTTGAAGTACATGTGCTTTTTGATACCTGAGTCAGTCCACTCCATATAAATAGATCATCTCAGGAAAAGTAAAGGAGTAGAGGCACTGTCCCAAAGGTGGCACAGTAGTGGAACTGCTGCATCCATGACGGACAATTAATGAGGGTTTGATCCTGTTTAAATAAAAGGTTACTGTCAGTACTCTTCTGCTGCTGAGCTGTTTGCATAATTTCACCTTTCACCCATTCAGGTCAGTGTTTCTACAGCTTGGGTGGGGAACAAGGAGTGAAACAAGGAGCTTTCCATTACAGGAGACCTTTGGGTTTTGAAAAAAGCCCTGTCCACCCCCCTCCCATCAGTCAAAGCCCAAAGGGAGGATAAAGATTACTTCATGCTCCAGGTGCCATCCTGTGAGGAGGAGGAAAAAGACCTTGAGCTGAAATGACCACACAGGTTCTATCAGCAAATGTCACATTTGTACATCTCCCTTCTTTCAGTCTCAGTTCAAACTGGACTTGGAAATGACAAACACCAAGTGCAGATGCCACACTCTCTCCCACATGAATCTTGGAAGAACACGTTCTATTCTATTCATTACTCCTAGTTTAAGTTTAGTTGTACTACAATGTTTGAGTATTATTAGCACATTATTAAATCATTAAACCTGTAAAAATCTCAGAGGGTCTGGTAGTCTTTCCCCATGTATAAAGTTAATTCCAAAAGCCAACAGATTAGAAAAAAATCATAAAAATTTACAACCTTTGATTTGTCTTAGTACCAGAAGCTTAAATGAAACAAGTCTTTTAAGTATGAAGTAATAGGTAAAATTTAATGGCAAACCTGTCATGCCTGTTTACAAGTCATTTTGATATTGAAAGTAATCCAAAGCTTTTCTGTATCTTAAGTATTTCCGCACTTGTTCTGTTTATAAGCATTTCCATACTTAATTTTCTTACAGAGCATTCTCTTTGCTTTTTCTAGCTATATTAAATTGTATGTCTAATCAGTGTTAAAATGGGAAACTTTTATTAATCTTGGCCACCTTTCTCCAAGTGCTCAAGACAGCCTAAAGCAGAGGGAAAATGAAAGTCATCTTTGGAGCTTAGAACTCCAAAAGACCTTAAATTTTTACAAAATTCTTGTTTAATTGTTCCCATTAAATATGAACAATCTCATGCATTGTCAAGAGGGATGTTAGATATAAATGAAACACATTAGACATCAACAAGAGGGAGGAAAAAAATTCAGGAAATGCAAGTTTCAGAAATTAGGAAAATTTACATGATATCAAGTGTTCAGTAAAGATATTTAATTGAAGTTCTCCACAAAAACAATAAACAATGACAAGAAAAAAGAAACCCCCCACAGCATACAAGCTCTGGCTGTTGGGCTTCAGTCCTTTAATTCTTTAAAAGTTTGTTGCAGTAAAATTCAATTCGTTACGTGTTTTATGTGCTGACCATCCCTTGATTATTCGTTTCGATAAGATGTGAAATTGCCTGTGCCAGCACTTTCGAGCTTTTTCTGGAACATCTAGAAAGAAGGCTGGCATCTCCTTTAAGACTTTTTTCATTTAATAAGGCTTTTGTTTTAATCTAATTCTAACAAAGTCACTGTGTTTTCTTTCCTTTGAGCTGATCCTGAAATTCTACATACCCACCCCGTATACAAGAGCATAGCTAACAGTGAGACATTGACATATGCAAACCAGAGCAAGGAGATGGATTACTTTTTAAGGGGCAATGACAAACTGTAAGAAAATACTCTGCTTTTATGTGCAAGATGATTTGGGATTCTGTGGGTTAGAGCATTGAGCATTTACTCATACAGCTGTGATGTCAAAGAGCAGGGCTACATCAAACAGAGGAGGAGACCCAAGCTGTTTTCCACACCAGGTTCAGTGTCTGAACAAAGACCAACTGAAGCCTCGTCCTTTGAGGAAACTTCCTGGGTTGTTTCTTCTCTCAGGGTTCAAGACCTACAATTACATTAAACCATTGGATTTTTGGCTGCCCACCCCTGCTGAGTTCAGAAGGATGTTGGGACTCCTAGCAACCTGCTAAAACGTATCAGCAATTTTAGGGTTTTTTTACTTTGCATTCCAGACAGGAATTTTAAAGAGGCGCTGGTATTACTGATTAAAAAAATATGTTTTCAGCAGCCTGAAACAGTCTTTGTTGTTCAACAAACTGTTTCAGTCTGTGCTGGGGTGCGTCCCACCGCCCACCTTCNCCATCTCGCGAGCCACTGCAAAGATCTTGCCGCTTCTCTCCGGAAGAGAGAACGCAACAAGTCTGTGCCCCCTTTCCCTCCCTTCAAACTCTGTTCTGCCTCACAGCTTTTCCTGAATGTGACCACTACTCAGGTAAAATAAAATCATCTTCAATCCTGCAGTATATCTAACCCACAGCAATATCTACCCTGGAACATCTTCTGTGAACAATGGGTTTTTTAATTGAATCAATGAGAAGTAAAGAAAAAAAATTTAATGTAATTATGAAACTTGCTTGAACTTATTTTTTTATTGATACTTCTATCACCTGGTGAATCAGGGATCACTCACGTCCCGTGTCTGAGTGTAACACAGTTTACGTTTGCTCTTTGCCTCGTAATTTTAAATCTGCCGCCTCCAAAATTCCTACTCACAGCCTTCACTTTGATCTTGGAGTTAGACTATCCATTACACAGGTAGTTATCTATTTTCTGTTACAGAGATATTTTTCTTTGTCCCAATTCTGATTTATTAATGGCTGTTTAGGCAAAGTAAAGTTCACATTTAACTAAATTTTGTAGACAATGATTATTGGCTAAAAAGAGATTACCTCCCTGTTCCTGACGTAACACTACTGAATTGTGTTACAGAGCAGGGACTCCTGTCCCTCAGCCGATAGAAGGGGTTGTATTTCTTTAAAAGGTTGAAATAAAATGCAAATACAAGGGTAAGAAAACTTTCTCTATAGTAAATAGTTTATTAACTGTAGCATAATAATACTATCCAGAGTGTGAAACTGCCTTATTTGGCCAAACCAGATGCTTTTCCTTCACCTTCCAGGTCCTATTACAATCCATTGTCCATGTAATGAAGAGAAAAATGAGAATGCATATTTTAAATAGACATTTTCCCAGTGACTGACAGGTCTTTGTTATCTTGCAGGTCCGTTTACTGAGGAGCTGATGATGAAGTTGCAGATTGTGATGCTGCTGCTAAAGTGACGTTTCTCTTTCAAACTTGCCAGTTACAGGAAAAACACCACATATAAACAGAATTTAAAAGGCTTGCAATGAGTGGGAACAATGGGAAATGCCAAGCGAGTGGAGCAAGGCTTCAGCTCCTGTGTCTATAACACAACTCCTTGTTCTCAGCAAAGCTCATTCAGCTGGAGCAAGTCTCGTTCCTTTGTTGGATGCGCTTCCCCTTCCAGGCCAAAGGAGAGCTCTTCCATTTCTGTCGGCTGGGGCTGCAGTGACATCTAGTAACTGTCTGGCTAATTACAGCCGAGACTTTCACAGGCTCTATCCCATTAGCTCCAGCAGTGAGTGAAGAATTCCTACAGCAGAACTTGCCTTTTCCACTTCCAGCATATCGCCTTCCATCAGAGCATGGGGCAGAACGTTCTTGAACATCGAGAGACAAAAAGTAACTTGCTCATGCTGGCACACTCCTTAGAATCTAAAACTGTGCTTTGAATTAAATTTTAATTAATTAATAATCATGTCTCTTCTAAATAGACCTTCCTGCTTTTTTTTAACACTGTCCCCCATCTAGCCACTATGCCAAAAGAGCTACGTCTGCTAGTTACTGAATGGACTAAATTTACTTCTTATATAATATTGAAGAGTTAACAATGCTATAGATTTGACAAACCCATCAAAAAGAACTTTTTCATCTGTATAGTAAGTAAAACTAATCTAAGCAAGCAGGACTCTGCAGGTTTTGCATGATTTGCAACCAGTGACTTGAAAAGGTTTTTCACATATTAAAACTTACCAACAGTACTGTAAGGATTACAAAATTCCCATTTTAAGCAAAAAGACACTGAGGCACTGGAGTTCTTAGAAGTTTTTGTGTAATGAAAAAAACATATTTATACCTTATACTTTCTCACAGTAAGTCAAACTGTATAAATGAAGGCTACATCAATTAATAAACAGCCTTTGAATGCCTCAGATGGGCAGCAGAACCAAGTTCAGAAGGGGTGGTGCAGGTGCCTTGGAGAGCAGAACAGCAAGATAATGGTGCAGATACTTGGCAATCAAAACAATTATTCGGTGATTGTTCTCTATCTCCAAGCTTAAGAGAAAGCAATGGCTTTTCATCTTGTTAACTTCACTTATTTTTTTTCTTGTTGATAAAGAAAGGAATTCTAAACCACCCTCCATTCTTCGTTTACAGATCCTGACTCTGAGAAAAACAATTAAAACTCTCATGACCTTGGAATTCCACCAAGAAGCCTTTTTATCAAGTACCCTTTTCACTGTTTTTTTTATACTCCTACTTTTCTCCTACTTTAACTAAAGCCAAAATAAGTGTGTTTATGTCACACAGTCCTTTTCGAACTTCTAGTGTTGTCTTTTAAAGTCCAAACACTGACAGCTAATTACTTTCAAAGACCACAGGTCAAGGTAAGTAATAGTGAAGTCAGCATGGCATTTCTGTTGATTATGTCCCAAAACCGCCTCACCTAATTGAAAACAGTTGGCTAGTAAATTGGGTTTTTAACTAACCTCTTTTAACCTTTAAAATCACAAGCTGTGGAGATGCCTGTGGTCCCCTGATGTGCGTCTACAGTCAGATGCACATTTAGCACTGACATTCTTTGCTTCTGAGGTTTCTTCTGATTAGAGTTTGAGCTTATAAAGTGGCGTGATCCTGTCCACAGCCTCCAGCCAAGGGGACCAGAGCACACTTTTACATCTGTGAACAACACGTAGAGTGCTTTCCCTCAGCTGGAGTGTGATGTACTTTCAGGAAAGTGCTTGTATTTAACATTCTCTAACAACTACCATGGCCTCAACAAAGTGGGGGTTTTCCTTTGTTTTGTAAGGGAGAATGTAGGTGGAAGGAAAGCAGTTGCTCAGATCTTGACTTGAATGCTGACACACAGAGTTGAATCCATGCAAAGCAACTAGAAAATACAGATGTTGTTTGGAAGTGAAACTAGGAAAGAGCCTGAAGGCTTCACTGCACTGTACAGTAAGAAGCCTGGAGCATTTGCATCTCAGCAAAAGGACTGATCAGTACAAATTTGCTGTATAAATCCTTGTAAGCTTCTTTTTAAGGCTCAGATTTGTATATATACTTTCTGAATTCTTGCCTGATTTACACACTTCCTAACTTCTCAACTTCATGAACTTGAAACATATTGCTTAATACATTATAATTATTTTTACTCTGTAACAAGATGGTATAATTTTGTAAATTTTAAGGGACTTAATATCCCCTATGCTGCTGGTTAACACCGTATTGGTTATTGTCCATCACAGGAAACGTGATCCGTATGTGGGACTGTTCTCACTGGTGTTCACATTGGGCCTTACAAGCTGTGTACTGACTGCATGAATTAGAAGGTAACAATTAAGCATGAACTCCACACAATAATTTGACTGGTGACCATCCCAAGTGAGGAACACCCAGCATATTTGATTATTCCTGAACAAAATTACTTACTAAGCAGACACTGCATTCACAGAACATTGGATTCCTCCTTTAACCCACACAGATTAATACCTTCTGAGTCAGGCTTATGCTTGGCTTCTGGGAATGAGGAAAAGAAGATCTTGTGGTAACTCGTTTTGCACAGACTAGTTGTTTTCAGCTGTTTTTACCACGGGGTGAAATGAAAACAGCTGCCAAGTGCAATTTGATTCAAAAAGGCAGTGGCCACTGGTCACAGTCCAGACATATCTGTGGCTCTGCAAAGCCCTGATGTCTGTTGTGCTGCAGCCTCTCAGCACATTCGTGTTCCTGAACATTTAGCACTGAATTGTCACCTTCACAAGCACCACTGTGTTGGATCCGAGTGGCAAAGAGCAGCTCAACCCAGCAGGCTCCTCACCCTCTCTACAAGCTGCTAGCTATAGCTTGTAGACAAACCCGCCACATGCCTTTAGTAGAGCTGAGCACTGCACGGTGGATTCTGCACTGCCTGTGCTGTAGGGCTCCCAAATATATTAGAGTGCTTCCCACACACTGTGGATATTGGGGCCATCTCAGAGCATGGCTACAAATACTCAATGCAGATGATGAGTAAGTCCTAAGCAGCTTAGGTCTGTTTTTACCTATCAAATAGAGGGAATTAGCCTCTGAGGGCAGGATTCTGCTCACCCACTATCAGTGTGATGTAGACACTGCAGCTCAGCAAGCTGCCCCAGTCTCCTGTTTTTATTCAGAACAGGGAACCTTAGGTCACTGTTCAGCTGACCCAGTTTAGATCTGCCAGCGCCCAGTGAATGCATCAGAGCTGACACAATGGGAGGCTTGGGCTGTGCCAACACCCCGGGCTGACTCAGGTTTATCAGATGAAGCCCAGCCTGTGGTCTGGGTGTGGTGTGCTGCACTTACATGTGCTATAAACTGCTTCTGAAGATAAAAGGGACATTTCACTTTCATACCCTCACACTAGCCCATGATCCAGGGCTGATCTGTGGGCTGAAGGGCAGCTCATCTGCCAGGGACTAATTTAGAATGTCCTAGTTGCCTGCCTTGGAGGTGCTGCCTTCCCTCTGTCTGATAACTCGGTATTCAGCAGGGAAATTAAAGGGGATTAAAATAACGAGGCTATTTTGTATCCTCCAGATGAACCCATTCTGAACCAGACCTCATGGAATTTTCTAATGAGTCTCTTAAAATGAGCATGCTCAGTTCAAGTTTAGAAGAGCTGATAAAAGGTGGACATTCTTCATGCCCAGGAGAAAGGGCCTCTGGTTACTACATACTGCGCTTTTCCCCAAAGGCCACATTTCTTTTAGATGAAAATACAAATAAATAAAGCATATTCTGATCCTCACTGTTTCACATCAGTAGTACAAGCTTTGCTGGGCTTCCTTTGAAGAGGAAACACATACCTGAATTCAGGTCAGGTCACCCTGAGAGGGTTTAAGCTCTAGTCTCCTTTTCCCTGCTGCAGTGCAGTGTAGCTCCGCATTATTTCTGCTGCTGTTTGCAATTAAAGAGAGTGGCCCGATCTGAGATCCTCTCATCTCTTGGGTGAAAATCAAAAGAAGAGAAAAAAAATTTCTTCCTTTAAAGCATCCTGAGAGTTTCTGCTCCAGGTGCCTGCCCTGTGCTCTTCACCCAAGCAAAGACAAAACCAAATGACCCCAGTAAACCCAAGCGAAACCTCACTGAAATTTAAAAGCTGTGTGGATGAGGCAACTGGGGACATGGGGTAGTGTGGGTGCCTTTCTTCTTTCCCTGGTGAGAGGCGCACCCAGCAGGGTCTTTGCAGTGGGGTCGCGAGCTGGTTTAGTCACCGCTTCATAGTTCGCGGGAGGGCGTGCGAGGGATCGGCCCCAGACGTCAGCCCCTTCACTGCCGCAGCAGCCAATCCCCCGGCGACATCAGTCGCCAATAGAGTCCGGGGGAAGGGCACGGGTGTTTCGTGTGAAGGCGGGGCTGCTCCAGCGAATCGGTAGGCCCGCTCCACCCTCCGATGGTAAAGGTGCAGGAGGAGGTAAAAGAGGCAGGAGTGGCTCTTCGGGGGAGACAAGCAGGTTTATTCTGGGAGGAGAGGAAGTTCCAGGAGCACAGGGAAACGGGGGACGAAGAGCACCGAGCCGGGCTCGACAACACAATATATACTGCAGAACAGGGGTGGAGACACACTCAAAGCAACCAATAGGAACAACTCGGGGGGTGGTACAAAAGCGGGGTGACATAGATACATCCAATAGTAACCAAGAGGGGGCGTGACAGGGAGTCTAAGGCGGGAAAACTACTCTCTGTGGCGGGAACTGGAGGATTGTGGGAACAAGAAGGGTGAGGGGGAAATGCCATCTTGGAGAATGTGGTGGCGCAGATTATAGACTGCCACAGGTTAGTAGTGGGCTTGACGGTGCTGGGGGAGCAGCTGAAGTCGATGAGCTCAGAGGACTTTCCCAACCTAAACAATTCTGCAATTATGTGATTCTGTGATACAAAATATCATCTCTCCCCAGCACAGTGAGCGAGCAAGGACAGTGCTGGTTCTGACCCCAGGGGAGAGACTGGTGGATGTGGACAGCCCCAGGCTACTGAAGGGATGGGGAAGCCTCAAAGAAGAGGGAGGTGAGGAAACAGCACCAAGTGACCGGTACAAGCAGGGGAAGCCTGGTGTGTGGGAGCACTGCCAGCTGTGCCCAGAGTGATGCCCATGCCTTGTGCCCGCAAGATGCTGCCAGCCTCACTGCTCGGGCAGAGATGCTCTTGTGCAGCAGTGCTGGTCCAGGTCAGCCCTGTGGCCTCCTGGAAGCCTGCCCACTGTCTGTGGATGTGTCCACTGTTCACTGCTCTGATATGAGCCATGGGATGAAGCCAGTTCAGCTGGAATCCAGCCCCATCTCCCAACTCTTGGTGAGAAATATTTTTAGGAGGAAATTCTTTCCTATGAGGGTGGTGAGGCCCTGGCACAGGTTGCCCAGAGAAGCTGTGGCTGCCCCATCCCTGGAGGTGTTCAAGGCTAGGCTGGATGGGGCTTGGAGCACCCTGGGATAGTGGAAGGTGTCTCTGTCCATGGCAGGGGGATGGAACTTGATGAGCTTTAAGGTTCCTTTGAACCCAAACCATTCTAGGACTTTGTGAAACAGGAACAGAATGCCCTGAATGCCTGCGCTTGCCTTCTCCTAAAGGCAGGGGGTCTTGGAGCCTGTTCATGCCACTGGAAATCTTCTGAAAGGCTTTTCCAAGGACCCTGCTCCACCTGACATCTTCATGGAACTCTGGAGTCATCCACAAATAAATGAGTGTTGCCCACTCTCCTTCATCTTCTCCCTCTAGCCAAAACTTCCAAACAACCAGTGGAGCAGAGACATCATATCCTTGGGACATGCAACCGAAAAAACCACAAGGAATCAATTCAACATCCCCCTCACCTGGGCACCTTGGGACCTCCTCTGCTGCAGGCAGGTAAGTGTCATTTCAGCTTTATATTCATTACTTTTTGGGGACATAGGGAAAGACAAGTTTTTCTTTTCCCAATTAAAAGGATGGGAAAAAAATAAAAGGAAGAAATGGGGAAGGAAATTTTATTTCCAAGCTTCTAAAAGGATCTTACAAACCACAGAGAGTAAAAAAAAAGCAAATATATATATATGTGTGTGTGTGTGTGTATAAAAAATTGACAGGGTCCTGTTAAGCAATTCTTCACATTATCTAATGGTGATAGGAGATACCACATAACTATATATACGTTTCCCCTTAATCCTTATCACTGCTGACAGCTCACAAAACTCTTCTCAGACAACATTTCTCCTAGATTGTACAGATTTCTTTTCTCAAAAGCAAAGAAAGAAAAAATACAAAGTAATCAAGAAATAAGAAAAAAAGAAACCTCTCTTAAGCAAGGTCTTGCAGGTTGGGCTGGGTGAGAACCAAGTTTAACACCTCCTGCATGGCTGTGGGAGCTCCTTCCCAGCCTCTCCACGGCACAGAATTTCCTCCAGCACCTATTACTCCCCACCATCCCAGCCATAATGCTCCGTGTTACCCTGCTCCCACCCTGCCCAGGGTCTCATCACTTCAAAGGAGCCCCAATCCTGCCAGCTGCTCCCTCAGCACTGCTCCTCCCTCACACCTGCCCATCAATCCTAACTTCAATCTTTATTTTTTAGGACTCCCTAACACTTCTGCCCATCTAGAAGGAGTTAATCCCAGACCTCCATCCCCACCAGCGGCACAGCTTCCAGCTCAGCATGCCTGCTGCTATTCCAAGCACCCCTGCAGCAGGAATTTCAGCTGCTGGAGATGAGAAGGGATTCACACTTAGCTTTTCAGGATCTAGCTCCCACATCAGGAAGGCACAGGCCCATTGGACAGACCCAACTGCTCCAAACTAGAAAGGACCTCAGGAAATAAAGGCAGAGAAAGCTGAGAGAGAGAAATGGAGCTGGAGCAGGTCCATGTACTCCAGATTCTTCCTCATCCTGAAATGTCATGGCAGTTTTCGGAGGTTGCCAGAAAGTAAACACCCAATGGTGCCTGATTCCCCCATCCCACCCCCCAACAGTTTCTTAAACACTTAATGTCCAGCTTAAGTGAAATCAATAGATTTTAAAATCCACACAGGTGTCAAAAAGGAGTTACAAAAATTTGCTTGTTCCTGTTCTTGCAGCAAAACCAAGCCTAACTCGAGCCTCAGAGGCAGAGGCCTAAAGGCAACATCTCTTGTAGGGCTGTGTCACCCCACTTCAGAGGTCCAAGGGACTCTTTGGATCCCATTCCTAGCAGGGAACCCCCATCGAGGACCGAACAACTCTCGCTGTCTTCAGGCATCCTTCATCCCAGAGATGCTGCTGCTCGCAGCTGATGGAGGATGGCTCAGCCCCGGGCACCCCCACTCCTTCCTGCACAGCTCAAAAGCCAGGCAGAGGATTAGTCACACACTGCCTTCCTCCTCCTCCACCTTCTCCTCTGCTACACCCTACATGGGAAACAGGCAACCACACACATCCCAGCCAGCTGTGTGAAAAAACATATATATTCAGCACGCACTCAGTACAGTACAGCAACAAAAGCTACCATCATTTCCTTAAAAAACCAACACACCACCAACTTCGAAACAACCATCAAAACTTCCAAATCCTCCCCACCCTACAGCACTGATCCTCGGCCTTCGAGGCCCAACAAGGCACCAGCGGCAAGTGACCCCAGCCCCACGCCATCCCTGCCTGGCAAGGCACAGAGGATGGCCCCGGCTCTCTGGCAGCATCTCCTGCCTCTGCACCCAACTCCTCCTGTGGCGTCTGGGGTGCTGAGTGTGCTCCCACCAGAGGGGCTGGGCCAGCAGTTTGCTCCACTGCTATCCCCTGCAGCTATTTGGGGGAAACACACACACCAAAGAAAATGGGACAAGCTCTGGCTGCCAGAAAAGGGAAGCCGCCACAGCCTCACTGGGGCTGGACACAGGCCTAGGAACGTGCCAGGGAGAAGAGAGGGATTCCATCGCTGAACCTGGGGGGTCCACGCTCAGATCGCTGCAACAGTGTCTCTGCTGCTTTTTGCTGGAGATGGGGGAGGAGGCCAAAGAGAGAAAAAGAGTGGCACAGTGGTGGGGCTGGGAGCCAGCAGGGCCCTTGCTGGTGCACATGGAAGGGAGGTAGATTGGCTTTGGAGACCTCTTGGCTGGGAGGATGTCTTCTCAGACACCAGCTCAGTTCCTGGGGGAAGAGCCTGCTGCAGGGCCCTGAATGCCTGCGCTTGCCTTCTCCCAAGGCAAAAGTGTCTTGGAGCCTGTTCATGCTGCTGGAAAGCTCTTGAACTTGTGCAGCAACTTCCCTCAAAACTTTTTAGCCCTGAAACTGCCTCCAAGGCTGCTGCAGGCAAAAGCCTGGCAGCTGGGGTGCCCAGAGGCGACGGCAGCAATGTGCAGGGCAGGAGAGACCCTGACTCCCTCCTCTTGCTCACCTGGTTGGACCCCAACCCTGACCCCAGCCCCTCTCCCTGCCCTGCCACACTGGTCCCGCTGCCACCCCTGCCCCGTGTGCCGTGGGGATAGCGTGTGTGATGCTCTCCGTCCTCCCCCCTCCCCAGGTCCCCATCCCCAGCATCCCCTCTGCCATTAGTCTTGCTGCTCGTTCATCTCCATGTCTGACACCAGGATGTTCTTCTCGGCAGATTCACTGGGGTTGGAGGTGGTGCGACTGTAGCGAGCGCTCTCAAAGGCGCCGCGCTCCACACTCTGTCGGCGCTTGTACAGGAAGACGACGACCCCCAGCACAGCGCACAGCGCCAGCGTTGACAGCACGACCACTGCGATGGCTGTCGTGTTCTCCGGCAGAGCTGCAGGGAGCAAAGGCTGTTCAGAGGCAGACAGATGGCTCCTGTTCCTTCCTCAGCCTGCAGGAGAGGCTGGGGCTAGTGGGGCTCCAGCAAGATCTGTGGTTTTGGGCAGGGTCATTTAATCATAGAATGTCCTGAGTTGGAAGGAACCCACAAAGGCCACCAAGTCCAACTCCTGGACCTGCACAGGACACCCCAGGAATCCCACCCTGTGCCCAAGAGTGCTGACCAAACACTTCTTGAGCTCTGGCAGTCTTGGTGCCGTGACCACTGCCCTGGGGAGCCTGCTTCCGTGCTGTTTCCCCCGTGGTGGGTCAGAGCAGGGCAGGACTGGGATGAGATTAGCTCAGTTGGTTGAGCATGATGCTAGTAACACCAAGGTTGTGGATTTGACTCCTGTATGGGTCATTCACTTAAGAGTTGGACTCAATGATTCTTGTCAGTCCCTTCCAACTCAGCATATTCTGTGAATCTGCTTTGGTGTTTTGGGGACATCTTGCCCCTGGCAGAGCTCCTGAGGCTGGGCAGATTCCCTGGGTCTTTTCTGATGCGTATGAACATTTAGCAGCTACCTGGGATGGATCTTTGGGGTCCTACCAGTAGACATGCTGGCCATCCCCCAGACTGACCAGGCGGTATGGGCACAGGAAGGAGAGTCTGGCAAGCGGCTAGGCAGACATACACCTTCATGTCCTAATTCAAGGCCAAAGTCACTTGGGAATGGCATCCCCCACCCGCAAACCCCATTCCTTTGGTTATTTACACAAGCTGGGCTGTGGCACAGGCTCCCAGTCCTGGTTTCCAGTCCCAGTACTGTGCCCAGGCTGATGGTATCACTCACCTGCCCTGGAAAAGCTGCTCTCCTCCACTGCAATGGCAACATAGACAGGTGAGTGCATGGCCACGACACCCTTCCATCTTCCCACCACCAGCACCACTGGACCCTGCACTGCTTCCAGTGCCGCACCACACAGGCAGTGGGTGATGCACAGCTGGGGCGGTCCTCTGGCTCTGCTCCACCACTGTCCCACCGGCCTCATCCTGCCCCAAGGAGCTTACCCAGCTACTGAGACATGCACAGCCCATCACCAAGCCCAGTGGGGACCTACAAACCCCAACACCCACCCTTACAAGCCCCTGCACTGGAATTACCCAAAACGTGGTTGGTTCTGGCAGTGTGACAGCTCTGCCATGCAGCACCCTGCCCAGACCCCCAGCTCACCCTACATCAGCCCAGGAGCCTCAGGCAGCAGAGGGGGCCCTACCTCGGGGGATCTTGCAAATGACCCCCATGGTTACGTTTGTGCAGGAGCCTAGACGCCACACGCCGTTGCTGCTCTGGATCCAGTAGCAGCTGTTTTGGCTAAGCATGCTGGGCCCTGTGTCGTGCTGGCCCCAGTTGGAGTAGTTCACGGCAGTGTTGTCATGCCAAACTAAGGTGCCACCTGGGAAATGGGAAAATTAGGCTTGAGGAGGCTGAAGGGGACACCCCACCTTTGTCCCAGTTCAGAAAGTACAAGGAGGTGTGACAGGGCTCTTGGCAACCTGGTCTAGTGGAAGGTGGCCCTGCCCATGGCAGCGGGTGAGACTGGATCGGCTTTAAGGTCTCTTCCAACCCAAACCATCCCGTGATTCTGTGATTCTATGGTGGGGAGGTGTGATGGGGAGGACTAGGGGCTACAGAGCACCTTCCTGAATCTGCAGGCTCCAGTGCCTTGGGGAAGGCTTTGGATTTCCTATCCCACCAAGCCAGAGGAGGACACACAAGGCATGTCCAGCACGGCCTGAGACACTGGTGTGCCTGGTCACACTATGGCATGAGCCCTCCTCACTGGTGCCACCACCAAGGGCTTTCTCTGCTCGCCACAGACTTGATGGGAATTCATGGAGGTGCCTGGGGGAGTATTTCAAACCTCATTCCTTCCTTTGTACCTTTGGGGTTGAAGGTCATGCCCAGCCAGGCCCCCTTGGAAAGGCCCTCGTACGTCTGAAGATGCTCCCACACAAAGATGTTCTCCATCTCATCCTGGATGGACAACACTGTGCTGCCAACTGCAGAGGGAAGACTGTCATGGAGGAGCCCAAAACTGAGAGGATTCAGCTAGGGAGCAGCAATGCCCAAGAGGACAAAGTTGAGGACCCACCCACGAACCACATGATGATTGGGGAACCCTAACATGGAACAGCAAGAAGATGATGGTTGACCAAGGCTGGACACAGGCACAGGGACAAGGGGGCTCTGCTGCACCCACGAACATCCTGGGGATCCCATTCTCTTCCATTTCCAAGGATGTATCACCCTCCTTTACCACCCCAGCCCCCTCATACCTTTCTGGCACCTCCTCACGGCGTCCTTCTGCCCCAGGGTGATCTCCATGTGGAAGGTGTAGCAGTGGTCCCGGAAGGGGATCCAGGATGAGTCCTCCAGCGATTTGGGACAGCTGCCACTGTAGCTCCACTTGTGTGTGTGGGGGTGACCTGAGGAGCACATGGTACTTTAAAGGTGTGGTGGGGCACAGGATGTTGGGATCCCACAGCACACTGGGGCACCCAGACCCACAAGGACATGCTCCAGAAGGACCCTGGTGGGATACCATCTCCAATCCTTGGTCACACCCCACCTGGACCACCCCAGGCCCTCTGGCCAGCACCTGTTTGGAGCTGGCAGATGCCCCCCTGCAGCTTCGTGTCACAGCCAGCTGTGCGCCAGCTCCCGTCCGTGTCCATGTAGGAGCAGCCGGTGATCTGCTGGGGCTCCCCGTCCTGCCAGTTGGTGTAGATGAGGTTCTCCTCTGTCAGCCATGAGTAGCTCCGGCCTCCCTGGAATACCAGAGGGAGGAGATGCTTGGGAGGCTGCTGTGATCCCCCTGGGGACCCGTGCCCCAGGTGCCTGCCCCCTTCCCTCACCTCATTGTTGGCCAACCCAATCCAGAGTGGAGCCTGCAGGCTGCTGACGGCCTGTGTGAGGAAGGCCTGGCTGTAGGGGTTGGGGATGGTAGCCAGAGTGGCATTGAGGGTCTCACAGAGCAGCAGCGCCTCGTGCCACCTGAGGGGTTTCTGCAGGATGCGGTAAGTGCTGTTGTGGTAAAAGAGGGTGCCGGTAGGAGCAGGGGGGAACGGTGCCTGCGCAACACTCAGGGACGGGTCTGGAGGAGCAAAGAGACACAGTCAGAGGGCACAGAGGACATTCCTGCATCTCAGGTGGGTCATCCCCTTGTCCATCCCTACCCAGGCCAGGCTGTCCCTGGCAGTGTTGTGCTGGTTGCACCTGGGGACATCCTGGTGCAACTGGGGAGGGCAGAGGGACATCCCCAGGGATGACAAGAAGTGACACCCCAGCACAATACCCACCTGGGAGCTGTCCACCAGGATGAACGTCCCTGTGGGACACACTGAGCCAGGCTGGTGTGCACAGGTTTGGGGCTGTCTCACAAATGGCTGGGACCAGGGACCCACCTGCCCAAGTCAAGCCTATCTTCCCAACTCTCCCCAAGCTAAACCCATCGCCCCAAGCTCCCCAGTCCCACCACAGCACGGGGCACCAGGGTGGCAGTGGCAAATCCCATCAAGAGAGCTGGGGCTGTCCCCTTGTCCCCCTCCTACCTATGCTCCGCTGGCAGACATAGCCATGTTTCTCCTCCAGGCAGCTCCGGTCATCCCAGCGTCCCGTGAAGAGAGGGGGTGAGCCATGCCACACCACAACACAGTTGGTCTGTGCAGCCAAGCCACAAGGTCAGCACTGCCCTTAGCACTGCTGTCCTACACTACAGAGATCCCCATGCCAGAAACCCCCACCCTGCAGGGCTACATCCTGCGCTGCCCTTGGAGAGCCACCCCAGCCCACTAAATCCTTCCTTTCCCAAGGCTTGGCCTGGGGCTGAGACCTTCCTAGGGAATGGGGGTGCTATGGGGAATCTCCCTCACCGGCTTGTCACGGGGGCTGGAGGAGCTGCAGCCGGAGGGCTCTCCAGGTGCCCAGCTCACGTGCCGCAGTGGCTCCCCCTCCACCCACTGGAACTCCCCCTGGGTGTCGTGCAGGCCAATCCAGAGGTCAAAGGAGATGTTGGGCAGCATGGATGTGATGAAGGCTGCAAGTGACAAGTGAGATGCTGAGGACCACCCCTGGTAGGTAGAACCCTATTGGGGTGGTGGGGCAGAGGAGACCTACCCTGCTCCAGGGGGCTGGCAATGGTGGCCAGGACAGCACCCTGGCTCTCGCACACCTGCTTTGCCTCTGGCCACTTCACTATCTCGCCTTTGCTGTGGCCATTGAAGCTGAAACACTGCACAGGCAGGGGCACAGGATGGGCCAGGAGGTGCAGCTGCCCCCAACCCTGAGCCCTCCATCCTCCCAGCCCAGCCACCCTCTGCAGCCCCATTCTGCCCCAATGGTCCTTCTCCCCTTCACACCTTCACGCCTGCCGTCTCCCAACCCCTCTGGTCCTCCCACATCTCTCCTGGCAAACCTCACACACCTCACCTTCCCCACCCCACAGCACATCTCTCCCAGCATCCCTGTAAATGCATGCCCCTGCATTCCCCATAAGACATGTGCAGGCATCCCTCTCCATCCTGACATTTTGCACCCACCCCCTCTGTGCCTCCACAGGACTGGGGGAAGACCAGGAAGTAGCCATCACCTCTCCATCCTGCCATCCCCTCTCCCATCCTGCTGTCCCCTCCTCCCTCCAGTGGTACCTTGCTGAGGAAGGGCAGCCAGCCTTGGGGACAGCCCCCACTCGTGGCAGCAGGTATTGGAGGGAGGGAAGGCTTCACAGCTGTCCTGTTGCTCCGCTTGCAGATGTAAGGCAGTGCCGTCATGCACTTCTGGTCCCCCCAGTCCTCTGTGAGGAGGGACAGGCTGGGCATGATGCCCCTCTGCACTGGTACTGGTGCCCCAGCCCATCAGAGCCCCATGTGGACCCCTGCCCTGCTCTCACCTCGGCTGGCTGTCATGTACACACACTTCCTGTCCTTGCTGATGGGTCGAGGCTTGCCCGGCGCCCAAGAGACAAAATTGAGGAGGGACCCATCAGACCACCTGGAACAGCATCAGGAGGAGCACGAGGCTGAGTAGTGACTTGGTGAATGGGACCACTTGAATGCCCTAACTGAGAGTGTGCCCCACCACTGCCCTCTTGGGTGAGGAACCTTCAGCCCAGCACCCCAGGATGAGACCCCTGAGATGCAGTTGCTGAGTCACAGCACTCTGAGAGGTGGGGAGGGTGGTGTAGGGACATGCAGGGACATAGTGGTGTGGCAATGTGATAGGGACAGTAGTGTAGGGACATCCAGGGACGTGGTGGCTGTCTGTGACTTACTTGAACCTCCCATCGTTCTCATAGGTGTGCAGCCCAATCCACCAGTGCTGCTCCTGGCCCCTGGAGAACTGCATGCCCAGAGAGGACATATCAGTGCCCTTCAGGGCCTGGGGGTCTTTGGGGGCAACTGATGCTGCCATGGGGATCAGACACCCTTCCCCAGGTTGCAAAAGCAAGGCAAAAAACATCACTTTGCTGAGCCCCAAACCCACCGCCAGGCATCAGGACCGGCCACCACACAAGCCCATCATGACCCCAGCAAAACCCAGCACTCCCAAATATTGTTCCTCTAGAAAAGGGTGAAAGAAGACAAGGAAGAGCAGCCCACAAGGCAGCAGAGCCCACCAGTGCCCTGGGAAGTTCCTGTCCCCTTGATACCTTCTTCAGGTTCTGGCCCAGGAAGTGCAGCTCAGCCTCGCTGTGCACCGATGTCAGCTCGGCCTGGAACCAGCTGCAGATGCGCTGCGCCTGCAGCCATGTTGAGTGGTGTTCGAAGAACTTGTACTCAGCCTCCTGGTACTTCACCCACTCTTTGCTGCCTGCAGGCAGGGACCGGTGTCACACTGAGGCTGTGACACCCCTGCCATGGTCACCCAGACCCTTGGTCCCTGCCTGTTGGGCTGCTTTGCTTTTGTGCCTCTCCTGCAGTGGAGCTGCAGCAGGATGCCTGGGTTCCCCTCCCTCCCACAACCCTGCCCAGGATCCGTCCTCCTCTGGATAGCACTATGGCAGACACCCATTGAGGACATCAGGCAGTCTATGCTTGACCTGAAGTTGAGTCAGGAGAGGTTGAGGTTGGGTATCAGGAAAAGGTTCTTCCCCTAGAGGGTGGTTAGGCACTGAACAGGCTCCCCAGGGCAGTAACTATAGCTCCAAGGCTGCCAGAGCTCAAGGAGCATTTGGACAATACTATCAAGAGTAGGGTGGGATTGTTGGGGTGCAGGGCCAGGAGCTGGACTCAATGGTCCTTGTGGGTCCTGTCCAACTCAGAATATTCTGTGACTGTGACAAAAGGCTGTGGCCAACACACCTTGGGTCGTGATCTCCGGCTCCTTCACATCAGCACCTGGAGAAAGGGCAAGGAGAAGCTGTCAGTGGGGTGCAGGCTGGGATGCTCCCATGGATGCTTCTCTGCAAACCACCCATGGGCTACAACGGCAGGATGCCCCTCCTGAATTCCCCCAGAAGGGACAGCACCTCTCCAGTCCCTGAATTAGGAATCACTCTCCCTCCTCCCAAGGATTCCACCACCCCACAGCCCATGCTCCTCCAGGTCAGTCACAGCTGATGGGTTTGGGGACCCCTTTGCCAGTACCTTTGGGCAGTTTGCAGATCCAGTCCAGCTGGGCTTCACACTGCATTGGCATCCACTGCAAGGAGGCCAGATCCAGCACCGCGCAGCTACGGATGTCATCATCATCATAGTTACTGCGGTCGAAGTTGTGGTAGAAAAACTGGGGGTTGAGAGAGATGGGCAGTGTTGGGCATTTCTGCCAGCACCAGATTTGTCCCCCCCACAACTCAAATGCCCCCTGGACTCACCCCCAGCCCGTCGCTCCACCTCCAGCTCCGGTCTCCAGTGGGGTCCCGCCGGTTCAAGCCGATCCAAAACCAGTGCTGCTCGTGGAGCTCTGGTTCCGACTCCCTGTGGGGAGCCAAGGGGACAGGTGAGTACACAACCCCCTTCATACCAGAGGGGTTCGTATTTATATACAAATACATATTTATAATCAGGGCTTTTTTGGTTTGTTTTCAAAGCCTGCCATCCTCAGGCAGATAGGAACTGAAGGTAGGAACTGGGATAACAGGCATGCCGTCTCTGGGCTGGAGCTGCTTTAAACCCAAGCTCCACCCCCAAATTACACTGAACTTCCTGCACATCTCCCGCATCAGGCACACCAACTGATGCACCTTCTGTACACCAGTCTGTGCTCAGAGAGATCCATCCATCCATCCATCCATCCACATGTGCCAGAGCACCAGGAGGGCTGTGGGCTCATGGCAAGCACACACTGATGCCACCAGCCTCTCACCCAAAAATCTTGTTGAGGGTGTTGGCGACAAAATGCTCCTCCTCGTAGCTGCCTAGGCTGAGCAGCTGGGCCCCCAGCTCTCGGCAGAATTCCTGCGCAGTGATCCATGTCTTCTTCTCTTGCAGCTTTTCGAAGTTGAACACCTGGGAAAGGACGAACCCGCAGCATGGGGGGCTCAGCAGCAGAACAGAAGCAGAGCGCCATTCTCACCCGCAAGCAGCCATGTCCCAGGGCACAGTGCTGCCATCCAGCCCCAGCCAGGCTTGGGGGGTGCCTCTTGCAAGCACAAAAATGTGCTGCTTCACTCCCCTGCACTGGGGAGGCACATGAATCCCCACACCGACCTGTCCCACCCCCCTTCACCTTGTAGCAGTGACGGAGTTTGGGGTCGGAGCTCCATCCTGGGGGGCAGGTGGCAGTGAGGCTGGGTGTGGGGAAAGGACCGGGCAGTTCAGGATTGACTGGGGTGCCCAGGTTCTGCCGACAGATGTACTTGGCCTTGAAGGTGCTGCAGTTCTTCACCTCCCACAGCCCCATGGAGCTGCCGGTGGCCAGGGCCACACAGCCGCCTTTGTTGTAACCTGGAGTGCTCACAAGAGCAGGGGAGATGCCAGCCTTAGGGTTGGACTGTGCTGGGGGGCAGTGCCAGCCTCACCCTGCATGAAGGGGGAGTCCCCATCCCACCCCCATCCCTTACCGGGCTGGTTGCGGTTCCAGTGAGTGTACATCACCTCATCACCGCTCAGCCAGCGGAATGTGCCTGTCTCATTGATGTCCTGCAGAGCTGTCCAAAAATACTCCCCATCCCAGCTGTAGATGAGGCTGCTCACGTATGCCTGCTCGAACCTGGAGGGACAGCGAAGGGTGGGCGATGCAGCAAGCCGAGACACTGAGCTGCCCATGATGCTTCAGCCCTTGAAAGTCACTCCCCACCTTGCAGGGCTTGTTTTGGGGAAAACCCACCACCACTGGCATGGCACTGACCTGTTGGTGATGGTAACCAGTGTGGAGCTGTAGTCGGAGCACGTCTTGCGGGCCTCACTGTAGGGGACACGGTCCTCGCCCAGCCAGAAGCAGGACGGGCTATGCCACTTCCAGCCCTGGGGACGGGTCACAGGGAACATCCACCACCGCCCACCTGGACCTCCCCAGAAGGATGGGAGCAATCCCAGGGCATGCGAGCAACATCCCAAGTTCCCCACCACTGCCTCTGCCTTCTCCTGGGAAGTCTCCTGCCCTCAGCTGCCTCAACTTGACCCCTCTCAGCTTTGAGCTCTAACAAGCCCCTGGCCCCAGAGGACATGGCTAAAAGGAAAACAAACACCCAGGCAGCTTCAAAGCTGGGGAAACAGCTCTCCCTGCCAGCATCCAGCCCTGGCCGGGGGAGGGGGACACAATCCTCCTCTTTATGCCGCAGGGCTGAGTCCAAAGCGAGTACCACCACAGTCAGCTTTAATCCCCCGCCTTGTTGATGTTGGAGTCTCTCTGGGGTTGGAGACACAATAGTGCCTGTTTTTGGCCAGAGCAGGGAGCGGGGTGGCCCTGGGGCTGGCAGTGGTGGTGGCAGAGTGGGGAGGGACATGGGGGCTCATCTGCAAGAGGGGACACACACCCTTCACAAGGGTGAAGTGGCTCAGCCAAGGAGCCAAGTGGCCCCAGGCTCAGGGCCCCCCTGGAAGGGGAAGGATCACTAGGGTTCTACTCCTGGGTCCCCTGGGCATTGGAAGGACAGTGAGGGCAGATGCCATATGCAGTGTCATCAGCACAGTGGGGAGGGAAGCAGGAAGGCAGCTTTGGGAAATAAAAACAACTGCAAATCCCAGTTTTTCCCCCAGGTTCCTGCTCCTACAGCCTTCCTCCAAAGCTGGCAAATCCAGGTACAGACCTATCAGCTGGGTCCCTCTGGAAAAGCATGGATGCAACTGAGCAGCCAAGAAAGGGGCCTGTCCTGGGACAGTGCAATGTCCTCAGACGGGTCCCCAGCCAGCACCGGGCTTAGCACTCCTAGCACCCCGAGGGTGCACTCCCACACACTGAGCACCACAGCAAGTCCTTGTGATCCAAAAGAGGACCAGGACAGGATCCCCAACCCCAACTGTTGCCTCCAGCTCCCAATCCCAGTGTGCCCCCACATCCCTCTCCTGCTCTGCTTTTCCCATTGCCCAAACCTCTATCCTTCATTTCTTCCTTTTAAGGCTTTTCCTGAAATAAAGGAGATTTCTAAAGGGGGGAGAAAGCAGCAAGGCCACCATGAAAATCTAGTGGAGTGGCTGGAGTAGATAGGACCAAACCCCTGAGCAAGATATGCCTCGTCTCCACCAGCTTCTGCCTCTGGGTGGCAAAAGTCCTCATTGAGAATAAGTAAGTAGAGGAAGGATGGTTCTTGGTTCATTTGTCCCTTGCATTGGTTCATTGGTTCATTTGTCCCTTGCAGTTTGTTTCCCAGTGCATCTCTGCTGGGCACACAGAGCCAGGATAAGACTGTGGCTGGAGAGCCAGGAGGGAGTTAAATCTGCACAGGGAATCTACAGGACTGCTTTGGGGACACACAGATGCACGGTAGCAGAACTTTGCCACCGAGTATCTCATCCCCAGCACCTGTGGACACTGGGGCTCTTCCAGCTACGTCTGGCAGCCCTCAAATCTGGCCCTGCATGGCAGCTGTCCTGGCTGCTGTGGTCCCCTGAGCTCTGGCAGAGCCAAGCAGCTGCTGGAAATGAGGCAAGGACATGGGAGGAGCCCAGCAGCACCTCTGGGAGCTGCCCTGGAGTGGCTGCTTGTTAGTCAGGGCGCAAGCGTGCTGGCCAGCTCTGAAAGGCTGGGAGAGGTTCAAGAGCCACAGCACTGCCAGACTCAGTGCTTGGAGGCTTTGCAGAGAACCACAAAAGCCACCTCCCAGCAAGTGTGGGAACGGGGCAGCTTCAGCCCCGTGCGGCAGCTGGGGAGACTGAGGCAGGGCACGGGCTGAGTGAGAATCCGCTGGTTTGGTGTCCCCAAAATACCCATGCCCTGCCTGAAGGAGGCAACCCAACATCATGTTGAGGCGTAGGGCCGGCAGCCACCTCCATCCTGCCAGGCTCCCACGTGCTCCTGTGTTTTGTTACAAAGAGAGGCATGGGGGAAAAAAATGAACATCTTTGCTGGCAGCCAAGGCTGCCTGACGGGGAGGGTCTTGGACAATGCGCACAGACACATATGCTTTGTGTCCCAATTTTTTCCCATGGACTCCTCCACCACAGCAGCAAGGGGCTCAGCAGCCCCAGAGTGCCTCAGCTCAGCAGCTCTCAGGCACAGACCAGCTGCTCTGGATGCTGCTCATCGGGGCTCCCCAAAATGGTTTTAGGGGAAGGTCCCCTGAAGCCTCGAGCACCAGGCAGAGCTGTGGAGCAGCCAGAGCCACTGCCACTCCAGGTGCCCCTCACCTTTCGGCATCCGTGGTCATCCTCCTCATTCTCCTGGCTCACCCGACCAGGCTTTTTGCAGATGGATGGCAGGGTCTGGTTGCAGGGGCTGTCGTTCCACCTCCCTTCCTGCAGGGCAGGAAGAGGAGTGGCAATGAGCCCGTCTGACAGCCTGGGGTATTTCCCAGCCCCTTCACCCCTACTTCGGGTCCAAAGAGTTTCTTTCCCTACACCAAATCCCCAAGGATGATGAGATGGATCTCTCCCATCCCAACAGCTCAGATAAGCTAGGTTGAACCTGGCTGGAGACATTCCCTGAAGAATGCCTTCCTCAGCAACGAGGATGCTGTGGTGCTCCCTGCAGAGGCGCAGGATAACCCCCCATCCCCTCCAGGTTCTCACTGGTCCCCAGATGGTCACACAGTCCTCCAGGCTGTCACGGAAGTTGTTGGGCTCGAAGGGGTGCCAGTACGTGAACCTCACGGGCGTCCCGTCCGACCACTCGAAGTTCATCTGCAGCTTGAGGTCATTTAGGCCAATCCAGAGCTCCTCCACATCTGCCAGGACAGGAAGGGTGGGAGTGAAATTCCCTCCTCCTGGCTGATCCTGTGCAGAACCCCCTGGTGACCTCAGCCCCCAGGATGAGACCAATATCTGCACAGCACCTGCTGAAACCCAGTCAGGGCTCAGCTCTGACCCCCTGGTGCCAGTGGGCAGGAGAGGGCAGGACAGGGTTGGGCAGATCCTGCCTGCAAGGATGGACCCCCAGAGTGGGAAATACAAGGACATGGATCCCCAGGGCGGGAAACACAGGGACATTTGCCTGCAGCTTTCAGAGAGGGGCTAGCAGTATGGGAGTAAAAGTCCAGGTCTGCAGGCTCAGGTCCAGTGAGCTACTGGTTTTCAACCATTCCCTTCCAGCACATCCCAGTCTGCTCCCAGCCTGGAGGCAGCAGTATTTCCTCTCCTTCCTCCAGTCTCCTATGGCTCCTTGCTGGCCTCCTCCAGCAAGTCCAGCAGGAATTTTTTTCCCATCTTTTCCCACATTAACCAGCTGGGCCTAGCACCATTCCCAGCTGCAGCTGTGTAGTTTTGACTCAGTACTGCAGGCTCCGGGAACAGCTTTTACATTTGCTGGATGGGGGATGCACCCAGATTGTGGGCTCTCCAAGGAACACATCACCTCCCAGCCCGGGACCTCCGCTCCCTGCACAACCAGAAAGTCAACTCTGCAGCCTCCAGTACATCCAGAGACTTTTCCATGGACCCCATAAAAGAGGAAAAGGGGCTGCTGGCATGGCAAGTTCCTCCTTACCTTGCTTAATCTCCTTGGTGACAAATTCCAGCTCAGAGAGGGTGTGGATGCTGACCAGGTCACCTCCGCTCCGCAGGCAGGTCTTCTTCGCTTCCTGCCAGCTCTTCTTCTCTCCTACCAGCCGGTAGCAGTTGGACTGGAAGGGCTGCCAGCTGGGCTCGCAGTCCACCTTCACCTCCGACCACGAGTCTGGCAGGACACAAGAGCTGAGGGCTCCTACCCAGCTCTCCAGCCCTCTCCTTGGCAGGGAAAGGATCACAGTCCTGCGGGTGCTCACAAGACCAAGCCAAAGCCGCAGTGGGAAAGCCACAGCCAAAATATAACAGGCAGTGCAAGGTGTGGGAATGGTGGCTTCAGAGCTCCAGGGACAAAACAAAATCCCTTCTGTCTGCAGAGAAGTGAGGGCAGAGCAGAGCAGAGAGCACCCCCTCCCCTG
The DNA here is from genome assembly GCA_013397845.1 of Melanocharis versteri. Taxonomy (NCBI): domain Eukaryota; kingdom Metazoa; phylum Chordata; class Aves; order Passeriformes; family Melanocharitidae; genus Melanocharis; species Melanocharis versteri. The sequence goes on along the minus strand of VZTG01003416.1, from coordinate 23,347 downwards.
GGGACCATGGGGACCTGCCGCTCTCCATCCCTCCCTAACCACCCAACCTGGAATGGCACCGAGCACTTCCTGGAAATGTTCCTTGGGTATGACTTTTCCTAAATCTAGGGAGCTCAAGCCCTGCTCCGCACACCTAGGACACCAGCAAGCTGAGGACACCATGGGCACCTATATAGGCAGCATGCCCTGACCATGCTGGGGTGGGAGCACACCCAGACGGGATACAGAGCTGCCCATTCCCAGTGCTGGTCATCCCCTGCTCACCTGCCAGGAAGGGGTCAGCTGTGGCATTGGGCTTCTTCTTGCAGACGTAGGGGAGGGCGATGCCACAGTCGCGGTTCTGCCATCCCCCGGATGACTCGGTGCGGATCACCCCGCAGTTCTCCTCGCTGGGGTTGTCAGGCTGGTCTGGGGAGTGGGATGAGGAGGGGACAGGCTACTAAGGAGCCAGGACAGAGCCACCAATGAGCTCTCCTTTCTTCAAAACCAGTAAACCCCCTTTTATTTTGTTATTTTGCACGATGAAGACATGACCCCAACATGCCCAGGATTATTTATAGCGCTTCAATGCACAGGAACGCAAAGGGTCACTGTCTTATCTGGAAATGTCTATAGCAGTCAGGGGGTCAAAGTACCAGACCTGAACTGCTCCCGCCTTTCCTCAAAACTCCTCTGAGGGTATCACTGTATTCCCCCAAGTGCCTTTGGATGATGACACCAGGCATGACCAATGGGCCCTCTTCCCTCTGAGTACCCCAGGGTTAGGGATAGGTGTCTGCAGCTGGGGACCACTCCTCAGCCACACTCCAGCAACTAAGCAGGGATGCAGCAACCCGCCAAACAAGGAATGTCAAGCCAGGTTATCCACAGGGTCAACAAGTGTTTGCAGAGGGCCAATTCCCCCTCAGCACCTTGTGTCCCTGCTCCAGGTCCACAGATGTCCCAGGCTGTTACACAGGCCCCTGGGGCTCTCTGTCTCCATGCAGCAAGGGGATACCGTGCAGCAGCCCAGGCCACCTCCCTTGCCATGGGGCCATCTCTCGTGGTCACAGGGTGTTCCTCAGACCCCATTACCACCATAACCTCCCCTGTCTCACCACTCTCCCAGTTGAGGTACTTGAGGGGTGAGTTGTCTGACCACTGCCAGCCTCCATTGATGTCCAGGTCATTCAGCCCAATCCAGAGCGTGGAGCTGTACCCAGTCAACAGTCCTGCAGCCAACACAGCCAGAGAGGCAAAATCAGTCCCCCCAAGCCTAGCTCAGTCTCCAGCTTGTCACTTCCCCAAACCTGGGGCAGGCAGAGCAAACTGGCAGTGACAATGCCCACAGTGCCACCAGCTCTGCCCCAGATGAGGAGTGCACAGCCAGGCTGCCAGAATCTCACCATTGATGTAGGTCTGCTCATGGATCTCTGTGATGCTCAGCAGATTGGCCCCTTGCTGCTCACAGCTATTCCAGGCCTCCCGCCACGACAGCGTTGACTGGAAGTTGAACTGGTAGCAGCTGTTCGTGAGGTGGTCCTTGTCCCAAAAGGTCTCACAGTCATTGCCTGTGGGGATGAGCAGGGTGAGCACCCAACACAGACACAAGAAAACCCCCAATAACCCAGTAAACCCCAATAACTGGCTGCTCTGGCACAGCAGATGCTCACAGGGGGAGAGGAGAAGCCCGAAAGTCCCCAAGATGGATTGGCATGGGGTTTTTGCTTTTCCCCGTAGCATGTGTCCCCCTACTTACTCTTTATGGGGCAGAAGCCCCACCGCTCGTCCTTGCCATAGTCCTGGGTGGTGGCACACCAGAGGTGTCCGTCCTCCCGCCCCGTGCTGGTGCACTCATGAAACCACTGGTTGTCGTACTTGAAGGGAATGGTGCAGGGCTTCCCATGGGAGTTGCCCTGGATGGTGTAAATCTCTGAGGGAAAAGAGGAGCCCTTGCTTGAGAATGTGTCTGTGGGGGCTGGAGGGAGATTTGGGGTGAGGGGTGCGGGTTGGCCCAGTGTGGGAGGTTATGGGGTGCCTGGAGGCTGCCCACTCCCCATCGCCTTGATCCTGCCTGATTCTGTAGCCCCAGCAAGCTGGGACTGAGCTTCCCAGGCAGGACCCGATTGCTGCAGCACCACAGCCTCAGCTCACATTCTGGGGTCAGTTTGGGTTACAGGATAACACTAACGCCCAAGGAGGTGTTACCGGAGTAGGGCATGGAGCACAGATCCTCCTCGGTGCCATACGTCTTCCAGTGTGAGCCATGTGCCTGGTCCCCCCTGTCCAGAGAGGAATTGCCCAGGCGGGCACCTAGATGCTGCGAGAGCTGCTCCCCGAGCCCACGGCAGCTCCAGCGCATGTTGACCGACTCGTGGTCGCACTCATAGGTGGCCAAGAGGTGCAGCCCCGCTGTGGCGTTGGCCCCATGCCATGACACCCCCAGGCACTGCATGGCCCCCACATTGAAGAGGCGATTTCGGGAGACCCATTTCCACTGCTGGGCTGGGGTACTGGCGTTGCAGCCCTTGGCCAGTCGCACCAGTGAGTCCTTGGTCTCCAGGCAGCCCTGCACGCCCGTGTTGTAGATGAGAAAGACTTTGGAGTCTGGGGAGAGAACAAATGGAAAGGGTGAAAGCATCGCTGGGGATTCAGTATGTGCCATGCATGGCCCTGAGCCCTGACAGAACATCCTGGCTCTGTGTAAAGCAAGTTTTGGGATGCATCCCTGGGCACAGTACCTGGGATGCTGGGGACCACCACTTCCTGTCAGCGCTGACTCAGGGTTTGCCCCAGTGCCCATCCCCGGTGGTGGGCTCTGGGAAGAGTGACACAGGTGGGTGTCTGAAACCAGCGTGGCATCCCCAAGGGTGGATGTTGGGCATTGGAGCCAGAGCAAAGTGCTCGCCCACTCTAACTGCATCGTTAGAGCCGTTCAAAACTGAGCTCCCATGGGTAGCACTTGGCTGCAGCATTCCCAGGCATTGCGATGATGCCAGTGCTGGAGAAGCCAATGGCTTCTGCACCAGCCATCTGCTCTGGGCGGAGAAAAACAGAGCAGGGAAATAGCACATCTGTTACTGCTATGTGTGTTTGGGGACCTGCTAAAAATGGTGGAGCAAACAGAAACTGCTGGGGAAGGTCTCCCATCGTGTGAAGGAAAATGCCTGCACAGCCCCAGCCCCAGCAAATACAAAATGTCACGTCAGGACCCTTTGGAATCCCAGCCCAGGCATTGGGAGGTGGAAGCCAAGTGAGGGGAATCTCTGCCAGCAGATAGAAGTGCAGCTGACGAGGGAAGACAAGCCGAGATCAACCTCAACTCCACACACATCCCACAGTCCTGCCTGCTGCCATGGGCCAACCATGCATCCCCAAGGAAATTCCCTGATCCCCAGCATCCCTGGGGGCCACCCCACCATGTGACTCTATCCCAAAACCTATATAAACCAGTAAATCCCAGACATTATGCTGAGACATGCTGTTCCAGCTGGTGTCTCATGTTTAAAAGACACTTTATTTCTTCAAATGAATGTTTCTAAGCTAAAAAGCCACCTCAGGGCTTCTCACTGACTCTTCTTGCCTCAACACCCCAGCAAGAAGTTTCTCAAAGCACCACATCAAGACCACCACTTTTGCTGTTCTTTTTTTATTATAAAACATCCTATTTTTTTCCACCACAAACATTCACCAGAAGTCCAAGTGAACTCATGGGCCCCACTATATTTAGCTTTGATTTGCTTTGGGTTTTTGCCACTGTATGAATTTTTTGGGCTGAAAAGGTTTTCATTTCCTATTTCCCTGCAACCTCACCCTGCCCCAGCTCTGTTGTTACAGGCAGCTCTGGCACATTCAAGCAACAAACATCTTGGCTCACAGAACTTCCCTGCCCTGTGTATGAAAGGGAAAAAGAAATGGAGGAAGACAGACATCCCCATTTCTTTTGGGAGTTCCAGCATTGACCTAGCTCCGGGACAGAAATTATATCAGAGGCCCCTTCCTCAGCCCAGATGACATCAGTGATGATGTCAAATAAACAAAAGTGAAGGTTGTTTGCAGGGCTTTATTTAATTTAAGGGAAACACTTAATTTCATTGAAAATATTTTAAAAATCATGGCAAGTGAGAAAATAAGCAAAAATCCAGACAGGACTGATTCTGGCTAGCTGAAGCTCAGGTTCCTTAAGCTGGTGCTGGTGTTTCTCCAGCTGGAACTTGCCTGATCCTGACTTGGACAGTGGGAGACCAGCTCATCCCCCACCAAACACCTTCTCCCCATGCCAGCACCACCCATGCCACACCCAGCCCACTGCTCTCCCCTTCCCACCTACAGTGAGGGCGGTGCAGCCCCTCCAGCACCAGGGACATGGGGATCCTTAAGCAGATTTGGGTGATGCAGCATCAGTGCTGTGACCCACTGGAGCAGGATGAGGCCTCCCTGGGGCACAGCCTGATGCCACAGTGGCTCCTCTGCAAGGAGCCAAACACCAGTGCTTTGCTTCTTAGAACAGAAAAAGCTGCTCGACCATGAGCATCACCACAGGGCGTATCAGCAACAGGACACCCTCCTCTGTTACCTGTGAGCCCTGTCTTTCAAGAATAAATTAATATTGGATTGGAAAAGCCCTGGAGCAGCTCAGGAATCAGTGTCAGGGTGCTCAGTGCCACGTTAGGGCTGGCAGCACCATGCAAGGGCCACACTCAGCAGTGGTCCTGCAGTGGCACTGTGTTCAAGGAAGCCATCCAGACTGGAGGGGGCAGGCCCACCACCAGAAAAGCACAAAATACCATTTTACTGTAAAAAGAGAAGAGCTGGAGGTAGGAAATTATAGGCTACAGGATTTGGGCAGCCCCTGCATGCTGCAAGCAGCTCAGCCCCTTGGCTCAAAGAAGGCAGGAGAGGCCACACAGTGTGTGTCCCTGGTGTCTGCTGGGCCATGGAGGAATGGGAAAGCTCCAGCACCAGCTCAGCCCTGGCACCCCCCCAGCTCTTCCAGCTTCCCCCTGTGCAAAACTGCTCACTGTGAACTGCTGCAGAGGAGCTGGGGGGACAACCCACATGAGCTCAACACAAGGCAGCAAAGCTGTGCTTCACCAAAAATACACCTTTCTTTCCCTTATTTCTATGGAAGCTGGGGTTGACTGGGTCCATGTCATTGGCAGTGGTGCTTGGATAGGCTCCTGGGCACTGAAAGGAGCATTCAGCATTCCTGACCCCAGGATAGATGTGTAGTTGGGTGGGAGGAGGCAAGTTTGGATCAACGAATCCCTCTTCCCAAGCTGGTATTCTGCAGAGCAAATCCAATCCTTGCAGGAGGCGGCTCCAGAGGAGTATCCCAAAGGGACTGGCAATGTCCCCATCCCTTCCAGGGCCCACTCTCCTGTACTGCCCTCAGTAGCCATGGCACAGCTATGGCTGACTCCTTTCAGAGATGTTCCTCAGGTTTTGGTACCCACCTGTGAACCTTAAATCACACAGGCAGAGCTTTCCAACCACCCTCCAGTCATGGAAACCCACCCATGGCAACACCTGCAGATCCTTCCCAAACAGAAGCTGTCTTCTGGCACAGGACAAAGAGCACTGGAAAACACAATCCTGCTGGATGCTCTGCCTGGAATCACCAAAATTAAACCAGGGCTAGGATTGGCATGCTCTACCTCTCCCTCCTGCATCCTCCCTCTTCTGAGCAGGGCCAGCCCAGAGCAGCTCTGACCCATCACATCCTGCTCCTCATCCCCTGCAGAGGACTTGTGAAAGCAAAGCAAAATCCCACACACTTCCATTAAGGATGGTGTTTTGTCCCAGCCATGCAGCCACAGGGATGCTGCCTTCAGCCTACTGGTGGGACCACGGAAAGTAGTTGGTGCTACAAGGCAGTGTGATGGTGGGGAGAGGGGGAGCTGGGACTAAAAGCAGGCTCTGCCTGCAGAAATACTCTCCCTCTCCCATGTGGGAAATACTGGGATGCTCATGCCCCAGCACAGTGGGAGAAACTGGCCTTGGCACTGGTGGCTGAACACTGCAGGGATGGAGAAGCTGCCATCCTTTGGGGTAGCCCTCAAGGGAGCTTTTACACCCTGCGCTGGCTCGAGGTTCTTTTTCTTAATCAAAAAAAGCAAGTTCTTGGCCAGCAGGAAGCCTGAACTGAAGGAACTCAGCTCAACCCTTCTCACAACAGCTTTACCACCCCCAAGCAAATATGGAAAGCTTCACAACCAGCAATTTTGGGGACTGTGGGCAGCACCGGATGAGAGCAGCTACAGGGATGGTAGACAGCGAAAGCCCTGCAGCACGACATGGATGGGCATCCTTGGCACCACCCAGCCCCAAGCATATCCCAGCTCAGCCACCCACAATAGAACACCCAGAGCATCCCTGCTCCGTTGCATTTTTTACCCTCCCATCACCAGCAACAAATGCAGGGAGCAAATTCAAGAAAGGACTGAAGCTACAGCTGGACCCCATTCCCAGTTATCCTGGACTGGAGCAGCTCTATGGCTCTGGCTGCAATCACAACTGAAAGCAAATGCTGTCTCCAACATGTCAGCGCTGTGAGGCTCTTTTACCACATCCCTGCCAGCCCCTGCCACTTCTTTGGCTCCTCTGTGAAGGTGATCATGGCACCGTGTGATGCCAGAGCCCCTCGTGAACCTCTGAAACTCAGCCCAGCCCTGCAGCCGCCCTGGCAAAGCTGCTCTCTGCCCTTGTTCTCACTCAAGGTTCCCCTTTATGTGGGATGTCCCAAAAAACACAGCTCCAAGTCGCTTGTGCAAGAGGCTGAGCACACCCAGAGCCACAGGGATGATCCCTCTTGGAGGTTCCTGTGCTGCAGACACACTGTGGATATAGTTTGCTCCAAAACACCCAGTAAAAGCAGCAAAGCCTTGAAGTCCACAAGGTGCCCCAGCCATGCCAGCAAACAGGGCTCCACTGGCACTCTGAGACTCATGAGCTCGCTCAGGGGCTGCAGCCCCCGTGCTAGCTAACACCTTCATTTGGATTTGTGTGCCCATGAAAAAGTTTTACCTGTCACATCCTGCAGCAAGAAACCCACCCTTCACTCGCATGGTGCAGAAAGGAACCCCTGTTCAGCCTGAGCCTCCTCATGTCATGTGCCTCACCCACCAGCAAACAGGGCAAAGCAGCCCCAAGCCACCTACTCCAAACCGCCATCTTTTCAGCCCATTTTTGCAGGGTGAGCAGTGGCTGCGATGGGTGAAAAACTGCAGGAAGTGGGAACTCATTCACAATAAACATGGAGGGGATGCGCCAAGTATGGGGGAAAGATTAGCAACTGAGAAGAAAAATTCCCCTAGAATAAAAAAAAAAAAACAGAAAAAGATGACAAAAAAAGTGCAGACAGGGTGGGAGAGCTGGGGATGTTCAGCCTGGAGAAGAGAAGTCTCCAGGAGAGACCTTAGAGCCCCTTCCAGTGCCTAAAGGGGCTCCAAGAGAGCTGGACAGGGACTTTGGACAAGGGCCTGGAGTGACGGGACAGTGGCTTTAAGCTGGAGGAAGGCAGGGTTAGATGGCATATTGGGAAGAAATTCTTCCCTGGGAGGGCGGGGTGGCCCTGGCACAGGTTGCCCAGAGAATTTGTGGCTGTCCCATCCCTGGCAGTGTCCAAGGCCAGGCTGGACAGGGTTTGGAGCATCCTGGGATAGTGGAAGGTGTCCCTGCCCATGACAGGAGATGGTCTTTTAGGACCCTTCCAACCCAAGCCATTTTGGGACTCTACGAAGAACCAAAACTTGTTGCTCATGGAACACAGGAGAGTTTCACCTGACAGAGCCTCAGCTGGGCTCAGCTTGCACAGCCCTGAGGAGGAGAGGGAACTGCTGGAATGGGGAGAGACTGGCCCAACAATTCACCTTCCAGTGACATTTGGGAAGGCAGGACGCCGGGACTGCCCCTCTGACCATGCCCAGCCAGCTCTGCTGAGGGATGCAGAAGGGTCGCAGAAAAGCCCCAACTCCATCTTGAATTTTGTATTACTGGACAAATTATTCCTCTGGAGGAAAATCCCCTTCCTGGAGAGAAGTTCCCAGCAAAACCCAGCTCCAGCAGTCAGTCCAGGCATGGCTGATGCCATCCTTACAGTCTTGGTGTGGAGAAGAGCAAAAAGTATAGCATTGCCATGAAGAGCACCAATTTTTGGCCCACGAAAGGAGCCTGTGCATCCTTCTGTGGGCTGGGAATGGAAAACAGTGATAAAAGCATCAGCCATGTCCATGGGAGCTCCCAACAGCAGAGCTAGAGCATCCCTGCTGCCAGCGACCACACAACACAAGAGCATTTCCAGCCTGCGGGAAGGACATCATGGCTCTACCTCCCCCTCAGCTGCTTTTGGCATTGGTAACTCTATGCAACTCCTTAGAGAGGAACTTCAGACTAAAAAAAATTAAACGGAAGGAAATGCAGCCATACCAGCAGCCCCAGGACATATCTGGCTCAGGAAGGGCATCAGTCCTGTCTGCTCCAGAGCTGAGAGGAGACACAACCCCCCACCCCCGATGCTCCTAAATTAGAGGTTTGCAGCAAATGAGCAATGATGCCCAACATCCCACAGACTCACCCAGCCCAGAACAACCCTGGGGCTCGGCTGGGGCCAGACTTGCCAGAAGCAGCTCTGGCTGCTCCAAGTCAAGCTCCAGAATAAAAGAGGGTGGTTGTTGCTTTGTTTTTTAAAAACAGACGTCAGGGAGTTAAGGACCTCTTGCTACAAAGAAGAAAGTGAAGCTTCTGACAGTCTGGTTGCGAGTATGAAGCAGCAGGATGTGCACTTGGAGCTGAGAAACTCCTCTTGGCTGGCCCAGCAGTCAGAGAGAAGCTGCTGTTTATATGGTGGGAGCTGTATGCTATGCGCTCCTTACTTGGCTGCGACGACGACGGCTACCTACCACCCTGCTCACTCCTGCTGTCTCGTAAAGGTTTTGGAAGGGGGCCATGTACTTCACTTCAGCTTCTCTGCAGACATTAAGAAACCCATTCTCCCAGCATCCTGCCTGGGACACAGACGAATGAATGCATTCCAGAAAGGATGCTTGTCTCTGGGCAACCCAAGGGACTCACCACAGCAGCCAGCCACAAGGGAGACAAGAGCCCCAGAATCTGCCCTCTGGCACCCAGCAAAGGACAGAAGGATGCAAATTTTCCCCAATTTCCCCCTAGACTTCCCCAGGCTCCAGCCCTGCAGCAGCTGCATTCATCCAGAGGTTCTGACTTCCCAGGAATGCAGGGAGATGAAGGCAGCACCATCCATTGAAGGGGCTCCAGCCAGGATGGAGGAGTGTAATGGACCCACCAAGAGTACAGTGGGAGAGACAAAGGCTCCCTCCTGGGACAGGGTGGCCAAACTCTCACCCCTGAGCACTGCTCTGGCCCCAGGTCCTCTGACTGTTTCCATTCCCCCCCCCACCAGCACCCCAGACACCCTGGCCAGCAAACTGGCCAGTGGTGTGATGTGATGTGATGTGATGTGATGTGATGTGATGTGATGTGATGTGATGTGATGTGCAGGACAGCCCTGACATGTCCTCATAGACTAGATGCTTCCAGCACAGTTGGCTGAAAACTTATCAAATTTTTCAAAACTACTAAAGAAACTCCCCCCAAAATGATGAAAGATTCATAGATTTCTCCTCCCTTGTTTCTACAGCACCACTCCTAATGTTACTTCCATGAGCAGTGGTATCACTGTCTCTGGACAGGGACCTCCCCTATTCACCAAACCCAAGAACATTCACACAACCAGGGGCAGCCTCTGGTGTCCCACGTATTTTTTTTTAATTAAAATTATATTTACCATGAAACTTACCACTGGGTGCCCTTCACCTGCCTCATGCCCAGCACTCCCAGGCCAGGCATTACTGGGGTAATGGGGCCATTACTGCAGAGCCCCAGGTTGCCGTGTCTGGATTCAGGTGGAGGAATGGGAAAAGCTCAGTCTGTCCATTACACCTCTGCACCATCCTGTAAACAAGGCTGTTTTACGTGGAAAATCCCACATACGTCCCTACTGCGACAGCACAAGGTGGGGTGCAGGACTGTGCAGTGGGATGGAGATGATATTGGAAAATACCCTGTGCCCCCTGAAACAGCCAAACCTTTGCTCCCAGACTAAAGAGTACTCCCAGGAATTTGCAAGGCAATCCACTAATCATTTTCTAATCCTTAAGAAATTACAGATGGGTTCTTTAAGAACAAGAGCATCTCCGTGGGTCTGTTTTGGGCTCCAAGCAATCTTAGGAATGAGAAAAATGTTGATGCTCTGCGAGCTATGCATGGTTCAGATTAATTAAAATCCTGCTCCTCACTGCACGTGAAGAACCAAATTTTACAAATTGCTTAAACAACCCCTCAGGAAATGCTGGCTTGGGATGGGCTGGAGTGGGTGGGAGGGAGGCCACCACTCCCACCCCCACCCAAGATCTAGCCGCATTCATGGAGATGAGCAGGGCATGATGATCCAGTGGGTAACACTGGGACCTCTGGCAGAGCTGGACCAAAGCCTGCCCTTCCCTGCTCCAAGCACCCACTGAGGCAATGGGACCAGAGCCTCTTGTGATAGATTTATCATCTGGAAAAAATGATTTAGTACAGAGGGATGATACATCCTCAGCACACACTTGCTTTGATTTTGGGGCAAAATGTTTCCTTGGAAAATCCTTAAGGAAGTAATACTTAAGGAGAGTGCCTCTGCCTGCAGGGAAAGGTGCAAAATCCAGCCAGAGAGAAAATAAAGCCAGAGAGAAAAATCTGCAACGTGGCTTTAACCATCACCAGGACCTCATGCCTGAAAACGCCTTCGCATATGCTGGCAAGGAGCACCTCCCCATGGGAAACCTCCTAGGGTCCCCACACCAGCTGAGTGGCTTTAGGGGAAGGAGACAGTTTCGCATGGAAGGTTAAATTAAATCTCTTTTCACTCTTGTCATTCTTGCGCAAACACCGTCCCCAGCCCTGCTGCCACGTCCCAGCAGCTGCTGTGGCTGCAGACACTGCACTGTCCCTTGTGCCCTGCCAGGCTCCAGCAGCAAGGCTAACACCTCTGACCCCTTTGCCTGCTCCCAAACAGTCTGAAGATCGAGATGTAATTTCTTGGGGCTGCATTTGCCATGCGACAAGCTATTTCCATTAGGAAGGGGAAAATGGGGGGGAAATTCATGCAGAGGCTGCTCTGTTTGCTCTATAGGCTGTAAATTCTTTCCAGGTCCCTTTTGCGTTCTCTCTTGCCTCACAGCTGACATGGCAGGACCTACACTGAGCACTGGATAGGTGGGAAGTCGATCCAGCACCAAGTCCTGGCATTGACACAAGGACCTTGTCCTGCCTGCAGCCATGGCAGGATGGGAGCCGCTGCCTCAGTTTCCCTGGGAAGGCACGTGGGTGCCCACACGACGCTGCACAGATGGGTCAGCTGGAGGAGATATCCCAGCAAAGAGCCCCAAACCTTCTGCCAAGAGCTCTGCTTCACCTTTCTGGCTGTCCTGGAGGTGAGGGTTTGGCACAAACCTCTCAAGGAAGCAAGAGCTCCCCAGGGGAATCAATGCTGTCTGCTGGGCCAGCCCCCACTGAAAGTGTCCTTGCAAACAAAGGAGTCTTGGGACTACTCCATCCTGATCCCAAACTCCCAGTGAGGATCCTCTCTGAGCTGCAAACCAGCCTGGTGCTGGAGGATCCTGGATGTGGCACCTCAATTGGCCCCATCCTCTGCCCCCTTCATCCACTGGGTCCGAACCAGGACTGATGCAGGGCAGGGGCAGCCAAAAGTGGGGATGGGGAGGAAAAGGAGCTGAGGGTGCTCAGCACCAGCAAGGCACGAGTGACACGGCCCTGCGGGCTGGCGGCCGCTGAAAGCTGCCTTGTTCCTTGCCCAGGCCCAGCATGGGGTCGGCTGCCACTGCGCTCCCGCCTCACAGCCAGGACAGAGGTGCCTCTGTCCTCGGGATCTCCAAACCTGGATCCCACTGACATTTTTTGGGATGAAACAGCCAGAATCGGCCTGCAAAGGTAGCAAAACCTTGCTGAAATGAAATAACCCCCTTAAAGCCCACAGAAGGAGGAATTCACAGCCCTCAAGTAAATTATGGGGAGGTCTAACAGGAATTCAGCTGTGGAAAGTCCAGCTGAGATGTCTACAAACAGCAGCAAACTCTGACCGCTCCTCCAAATGCCCCAGGGTACAGGAGTCTCCTTTCCCATTGCTTCCTACTTTCTCCATCTCCCAGCCAAGCAGTTTCTCCTCTGATCCCAGAACTGATCCCTTGCTTGGCATGGGATTGCTGCCCATTGTCATCATGTCCATGACCCCATGTTTGCCCCTTGAGCAAGGTGGCTTAGCCCCAGGCACTGTGAGACTGGGGGGAGAAGGGAAAGCAGGGGGCAAGGGGAGGTGGGGGCAGGGGATCAGTGTGCTCCTATGCTGCCACTTCCAAATCTGCTTTGGATTTGCTAAATGTGCTCTAACAATGTAGGCCAAGGGCTTGCAGTTGTTAATTTCAGGCAAAAGTAGCCAATTTTGCTTTCTTCTAAAATTTTTAAGTTCTATCAATACGGCCAAAATAATTAAAGGAAGCCCCAAAAGCAGCTCCTTAGTTCTAGGCTAGACTATCCTGGGATAAAAAGGGTCTCAAACGGCAATTTCAGGGGCCGTGCAGAGGAGCCTCCAGTGTCTGGCTCATGGTGCCTTCAGGAGGTTAAAAAAAGAAAAAATATGGCCCGCCGACCGGGCATTGTGAAGAGTTGCTTAAAAAAAAAAAAAAGAAAAAAAAAGAAAAAAAAAGAAAAAAAAAGTTGGCAAATACCCCCTCGGGCCCCGATACCGGGACCACTTTTTCATAAGATTAACACGTCGGGAGAGGGAGTGGGTCAGGATGGGAGAGGGCGGAAAGCTCCAAAAAACCCCTTCGGCCCCTTCCCGACCTCCCGCTCCGCGAACTGCCCTCCCCGGAGAGACAAAAGGCCGGACAAGGGCTGCGGAGCGCAGCGGGCCGGCGGCCGCCCCCAGGCCCGGGAGCCCCCCTGGCCCCCCCGCGGCCGCGGAAGCGTTTCCGCCGGCCTCGGCCGGCGCTGCGTGGCCGGTCGGCGCGGGGAGTTAAACTTAAGAGTGATAAAAGGGGGTGAAAACGCGGGGGGACGGGA